>ML434943.1:0-120480 GCA_005239525.1 Nicotiana knightiana | reverse complement strand
TGCCAACGGGATATATCCTGGTCCATATACCATTCTGATGCAATTCCCGTTAAACTCTCCCCAAAATACGCCATGAGAAGTTCTTCCTTCCCGCCTGCTCCCCTGAGTTGGTTGCAGTATCTTTTCAGGTGGGCTATGGGGTCTCCATGCCCGTAATATCTTTTGAATTTGGGGGTCTTGAACCAGAGAGGTAGATGGACGTGCGGGAACATGCACAAATTTGCATAGGAGACACTTTTCTGCCCGCTTAGCCCTTGTATGTTTTTGAGGCTTTGTTCAATAATCCTCATTTTTAGGGTTATTTATTCGCTTTCGAAGCTTTTCTTATATTGTCCCAAAGTGAACTCGGGCTGAGTTTGTTGGAGATATGCATTGGGAGCAGCATGAGCAGTGTCTTGATGGACGGATGGTGTTTGGAATGTGAACGCCGGTGGCTCGAAGCTTGGTCCAGAGATAGTTGGTGGGGCTGTGGCGGAGATGAGTGGTGCAGTAAAAATGTTGGAAGATGTACCAGAAAACAAATCGTGGGGGCGAACCTCAGAAGGCCTTCCGGCAAAATGAGCCGACATGTTTGGATATCCAAATGGCGTGGCCGGGTAGCTTATGGGGATGTTTGACGTCCCTCCTGCTCTGGGGATTATTTCTGGGAACCCCGGGATAGTACTAGGTGGTTCCCTACCATTGGACCATGCGTCCCACATTTCTAGCATGCGGCAACGTAGAGCCCTATTTTCTTCCGCTGTTACGGACTCCGATGTTGGGACGGCGGGGTTTAGGTCTTCCACGGTGGAGTTGACGATTGGCAGGTGACTTTCAGAAGTCATTTCTATGCTTCCCTTCGATCTTGTGAAGTAAGGATGGGAAGCCAGGTTACCGCAAAACCAACCACCTTAAAATACCTTTAAGATTGAACCAACAAATGTTAGTTTTTTAAAACGTAGACAAATTTCCCGTACGGGGTATGCAATGCACCTGATTTTTTTCATATGTCTTTGCCACAGNTCTTTTCTCGGTTATCGCGTCTGCTATTTACTTTTGGTTTCTTTTCTTATGGTTATGATCGAATCCTATGTGGATTGCCTACGTATCACGGCGCCGCGTGAATCAGACCATTGCGTAGTTCATGTGGCTAAACCCAAAAAGGCATATATCATTTTCTAAAGGTTTCATTATGAGAAAAAATACATTCATTAAACGCTTTTGATTACAGAAAGTTAACAGACCAGAGCTTGCAAAACAGACTTGACACACATTTTTCGAAAAATATAAAAACATATGATTGTGACTGGAAAAGTGAAGTACAGACTCGAAAATATCAAGAATACATTAGTGCTTCCGTTTCTCCAGGGGCCGGTGGGGCATCATTCGGCCTTGCCACGGGCCTGCGTGCTATGTCTTGTCGAAGGCGGTAAAGGTCGTCCATTATCTTATGGACAAAGATCATAATGGTTGAGAAGAAAGTGGTCCGAGTCATATCTTCGCATTCTGGACATTTGGTGACGATGTAGTCAGCTATCTCTTGGACTCTTCGTCTGATAATACCTTTCTCTTGAAGTAGGCGCCCGATTTGTTGGGATCTTGCTTCTGAAGTTTGGGCATCCTTGTGACTCTGTTCTTGCCATTGTTGCAACTTTTTTTCTAACCGAGCCATCATGGCATAGCACGTTCCCTCTCTGTTTTAAACCTTTTTGTCTGTTTGGCTCTCTCGTTCTCGACGGTGACCAATTTTTCTTTCAAGCCTACGACTTCCTGGTCATATTTCCCTTTTAGTTTCTGAACAAATCCTGTTCTTTCTTCTTCACTCCTTGTTAGTCTTGCCCGAACTTCGGCCAGTTCTTCTTCGGCTTTGTCTAAATCATTCCAATAGATACATACTTTATGCCTCAAACTCTTGATAAGCCTTTCATCGGTCCTGCTTCTCTCTAGTTCTTAGCAGCTGTTTTCAGTTCCTGTATCTGGGCCCGGAGGGCTTCATTTTCTTGGGCTAATCTATTTTTCTCTCCTTCGATCGAGGAATTTTGTAGAGTGTTTTCGAACATGATTTCGACCTAGGCCTCTAATTTGCTTATGGTGGCTCGATAGCGGTTCTCATTTTCTAACCAAGCCCAATGCTCTTGAGTTTGCTCGGTGAATTGTCGTACGTGGGGTATCTTTGCGGGTCGTTCTTGCTCTTGATGTTCCCGGCCTCTTACCCCGTACCAAGAGGTGTAGGCGGGTTCCACTCCCCCTTTGATAAGTCTCTCACTCGAGTTTGAGGTTCTAAAAACCTGCACTCATTCCAAATTTGACGGACCCTGCTTTCAGGAAATACAGCTCTTGGGCATAATTCAATGGCTTGTTGGCTTAAATCCTCGTCATGGGGAATACCCAGCTGCCTCCCCAACTGGCATAAGACCCGGTGTGGGGCATATGGCTGAATGCTTCGCAGGCCCATTAATAGGAGATAGCAAACCTCAGCCGACATATTGAGAACCTCGTCGAGAGGGAGCTATCCGAACGTCCACTCGATTTGGTTGGCGGTTAGTAAGCTCAAATAGGAGTTCCAGGCTTCCGTGCCTTCAGGGAATTGGTGGCCTTTTACCCGAGTGCTATGTTCCTCAATGCAGTTTAAACCGGTTAAACCATAGTTCATGTAGCCCGGGCGGTGGCAGAGGTGTTCAATCAGCCAGATTTGTAAGAGCAGGTTGCACCCCTCGAAGAATTTTCCCCCAGATTGGAAAACTGTCAGAGCACGGTATATCTCGGCTAAGACCATCGGTATTAGTGTGCCATTGGAATTTTTTATCATGAAGTCTGCCATTCCCACAAGTCCAATGTCTATGCATTCGTCGCTTCTTGGGCATATCAAGGTGCCCAAAAAGGCTACCACAAAAGCTAGCCCCCGGCGGGCTTCCTATTTAGCCTGATCTTTGTGAGTTAGACCACTGTTGTCAGCCTCGTAACCTTGGGGATCTCCATAACGTCTGTAAAGAAAGTAGAAAGTGCAGAAGCATTCGGACAAATACGGGTCTTGGACATCCCGGCTAATGTTCAACAGATCCAAAAACTTGTGGGGAGTCACCGCCCTGGGTGCCACTGGGTACCGACTTCTGAGTTTGTCATTGAGACCAGCATACCCCGCTATTTCCTCCAGCGTGGGTGTTAATTCAAAGTCCGAAAAGTGGAATACATTGTGGGCGGGATCCCAGAACGGTACTAGAGCTTCGACGATGTCCAACCTCGGCTTGATCTTTAAAAGGCCAGTAAGTCCCCCTAAAGCTTTTATAACAGACTTTCTACTAGTCTCCCCCAAGTTGCTCCACCACATATGGAGTCCCAGAGGGATTTCCTCGACTTCTTTGAAGGGAATGTTTTCAACTGTATTCATCCTGCACATTAGTTCTTCTTATTAAGACCACAGAAAAATTTTCGAAAAGTGTCATCATGGGCAAAAGGCTTAAAGAAAATGGACCACCTTTGCGAGTACGGCCTTTTAGAGCAGTGTTCGCGAATTGGGTCGAAATTTAAAAACACAGGTGGCCATTCCTGCCAAACGGCCTTCCGGCGCCCCACTTGGGCGATTAGGCTATAATGGCGTCACCTGATTTTATTTAAGGCTATATTTGTTTGATTTTGAAAAATGGAGTTGGACTCGATGAGGGTTGCCTACGTATCTCACACCACTGAGCATCAACCCAAGCGTAGTTCGGGAAAATCTTGATTAACTAAAAATACATACCCACTCATTTTGTTTTTGTATATTTTATCTATTTATTTTTGTTTGTTTTAGAAATTTTGGCAGCGTTTCGGGATAAACACGAGGATTTTTCCAAAATAGGGTAAATTCTTTATTCTACCTCACTCTTGGTTTTTCTGCTCATCAATTTTTGTTTAGTCGGTCGGTACACCTGTCCTAGACGGACCCAACCCCTGTGTTGAGTCCCCTAAGTCAAATGCACATGATGCAAATAAGCGTTCCTACTAGGGATCCGACATGAGGTTTTGTTATTCTAGCTTTAAATCTGGGGTTTTGTTGTAGACACGGCTTACCCGAGCGGACAACTCGAGCCGAGGTTGGGGCAGCGTACCGGGAATACAGAAGCTTCGCCGGCTTTGCAACTTATCCGTACCTCGTTCTAAAATTTCGATATGACTCTAACAGAAAAGAAGTCACACGACGTGCACACTTCCCAGATGATTTAGAAGACTCAGAGAGAAGAGGGTTTCGGTAAAATTTATATACAGTTAAGATAATATCAAAGCGGTAAAAGCAGCATTTAGCACATTAGGTTTAAATATGCAAAATCAGATAATAAAGCCAAATACAACAGTTATTTGAAGCTCGAATTCTTGAACCCTGAACCAGAGATTCTGGATTCGCTCCTCAACAGAGTCGCCATAGCTGACACACCTCCTTTTTCATCCGGTAAGGGTGGACTAGGGAGTTTTTCCAATTAAAGTGACATTATTTTTGGGATTTATTTATAGTTTTCAGAGTCGCCACCCGGATTTTTGACGATGTTCCGGGACACCGTTTTATTGAAATCCCAAACCGAGGAAATTTAGACTCTGTTTTAAGTTGTCTGCGTACCAGAAATCCGAGTAAGGAATTCCGTTAACCCGGGAGAAGGTGTTAGGCATTCCCGAGTTCCGTGGTTCTAGCACGGTCGCTTAACTATTAATATTTGGACTAAGTCATCTGATTATTTACGTATTTTAAAAAACTGTTGTGCATTTTAGCCTTCTTATTTTTTAGCCGTTTTTATGGATTTATCTTGAAACAAGTCACGATGGAGTGCACTTGTTTGTCTTTTGCACACATTATAACTACGCCACACGAAATGCACCCATAATTACAACATGTGATTTTTATTATAATTTGAAGTTGAAGACGGGGACATGAGTTGTCGCACCCGAGTGTAGATTAGGTAGTCGAGACTATGATCGTGATGGTTTTATAATGCCTATTTGAGGCGATGTTTGAATATTATTTATTCTTTCAATTTGAAGGAGAATTTTAGTTTTGCGATCAATTAGGGCGTTTATCGTTTTTTCTTCAGACAAGTCATAATAGCGTGCACTTGTTGTTTTTGAGCACACGACAAACACGTCACATGAAATGCACCCGTGGTTGCGATGTACGTTTTGTTAATGTTTAGAGTTGAGGGTCGGGGGGCATGAGTTGCAACTCGCGAGTGTAGGTTTGAGATAATATTCGATCTTATAAAATTTCAATNCATATTTTAGTCCCCAAATTATTTCAACCCTTTTGGTCACACCCAATTGCGACTAGTTTGTAGGAAGGCCACTAATTTAGGAAATTCAGTTAAGTCTTAAGGGTCTTTACTTTCTAGTTTGGTGAATAATAAGAAGCATAGTAGTCAAAACTAAATATTTATTCATGCATGCGCTTGTAAGCATACAAACACCTTATTTACTGTTTTTCGGCCTTGAATTGGTAAGCTAGAACTATCTATTGTTCTTTGTGAGAAAACTTTGGTAATCTTGAAAGAATAGCATGGCATAGACAGATTTTACCAGTTGACACTTTACGGTTTTTGTCTCTTTTTTAGACAGCCTAAATACAGATCTAAAATAGGGATTTGTATGTATTTTGAAGGTACCAATATCCATACATCTATCTAAAAAAAATCTTAAAGGATGTGAGATAAGTTAAAAATATTTTGGATCACCAATTTCTATTCGTATTGAAAGTTACTGAATCTGAAATAACAGGATTCCAAAATTCTAGCAGATGTTTATAGAGAGATTTCATATAGACTAGTTCAGATATAAATTCATACTTTTAATTGAACGTCTACTCTCATCATACTACTTTTTGAAGCCGATAATTCTAATCCTTGGGCCCATCAACTCCCTCATGGCCCGATAGCCTAAGGGGTTAAACTTGATTAAAGCCTTAATGGGTTGTTTCATCAAGCTGGCCCAATTCTGGATTTAGCAAGAAAAGTAAGGACCCTGAAATAATAGTGTACAGTATCCAGTCCATATTTACAACTAAAAATGCGAAATTTTTTTTTTATATTATTACATTATCATTTCACTATGAAATACAATTTCCTAAAAGGAAAACAATAAATAACAAAGTAGAAAGAGAACAACACTGCTCTTGCGCGAGCCGACTTTCAGGGGGGCTTTGAAATTTATATTTTTGTCTATTTTTCTTAATCGCCAGACGACTAACTTAACAAACACATTCTAGGCATGTTATAAGGCAACATGACCATTATTGGGTCAGGTTTAATCCGAATCATGCAATGGTGTCAATTCTAAAGGACAGAACCTACTCTGGTGCACTCTTCTTGGAATGAATCTGACCATGAAGAGGTCAGGTTCAGCTCCGAAGATGCAAACCCATCAACCCTTTAATCATTCCACGGGTTGTTTCCTAAATTCATACAATGATTTGACTACTCTTAGGCATTTCTTAAGGCATGAATCCAACCATTTATGGGTTCAGATTCCTGTCTTAATGCCTTTTGTAATAATAATCTAACTATTCTATAACTTTTTATGCATAGTCATAGGGGGAATCTGACCATGAACGGGTCAGTCTTTTAACCCAATAATGCCAACACAAAACTAACTTTAGATCTCTATAGATACTTGCTATCTGAGTCCCTTTACTGATCAAAACGACACAAATAAAAGCATTTTAGTTACCAGTCCAAAATTGCTATTAGGACAGTAACACCAATAGAAGGGGTTTGACCCAACCTTGATGATGTTGTTGCATCATTTTGACAGAGTAGGTTCTTGCCTTTCATGGACTGAATCTGACCATGGAAAGGGGTCAGATTCAACTCCATAAGGTCCTATTCATCTCATAATTGTTCTGTGATTTTTGATTCTTTAGGCATTCTGGAGAAGGTGAATCTTACCATTTGAAGGGTTCAGATTCCCTACTCTCAAGCCACTGTTGGTACCCATTTTTTTTGGACCCTTAAGGGGTGACAAACTACTGTTTAAGCACCTAATATGGGGTGAATTTGACCATTATAGAGAGTCAAATTCACTACCCTAGTGCTGTTTTATAACAATATTTAGATATTTAAACCTAAACCAGACCAGAATTTAAGCATCTTTATAGATTAACTTAACCATTAGAGGTTAAGTTCATTATCCTTTGATGCTATTTTCCAAACCAAAACATTGATTGCACAGTCATATAACAGGCAGTTCCAAGACATACTTATGTAAAATTCTGAGATTTAAAAAAAACTGAACAAACATAATGTGTTACTCCCCATACATGCATATAAGTGTATATAGAAACAGGTCTAAACAGATAGAAGTACAGATGGAGGAAGGGCAAACAGATTTTACATTTTTTGATATTTCATAAAAAGAGGAGTCAGTTTTACATACCTTTAGAATAAGATAACAATAGAAAAAACTTGACCAAATAAAGGTCAAGCAATGGGGGTCAGCAGAAAAGCAGAGAAAGCCAGCAGCAACAAACAGCAAACCCAAAGTAGAGAAAACCCAAGGGATGATGATTTTTGAATACCCAAACGATTGAAATAAGACAGCAACCTAAAACCAAGTCTTTTTGGAAAGAAAATCATAGCTACAAGACAACCTAAGCTCAGATTGTTTCGCACTCCTTCTGTAAAAATCTGCAAAAATCAAAATCCCCATCTTAGTGGTAAAAAGTGTGTGTATATATAGGGACATTTGGGATGGGATATGCTTAGCATATTCCCTATCCTAAATGAGCTGAAAAGGGTACAGGTACAACTGTCAACCCTATGTTTTTGGGACAGCTGTACATTCCAGAACATTCTAGCCTTTGAAATTACCTTTCTATCCCTAACTATCTGATTTCCTGATATTTATCTAATCTAGAAGGTTCTTTTGGGTGACAACTAATTGTTCTTAACTAAGGTCCAGTCAATTAAATGAAGATTAGTTGATTAAATGCCTAGAGTTGGCTTTCATACTACTTATCTATGTTTAAGGTATTTAATCATCAGTTTAATTAAACTCAATGGAGGTTAGTCAACTAAGTTCTCTTAACTTAGGTTAAATGAATCTGTTTTAGTCCATTAACCTCAAACTAATTGTCTTAAACAGATTTTATTTTCAGTTAAATACTTAAGAAGCTACCTAAATTAATTTCTAGATTGAAGAAGTTGGAATCATTTAAATGTGAGACTAAGTGAATCAATTATTCTTAAGCTTAGTTAACTCAAATGCATAATTGAACCTAACTAGTTGTGTTAGATCAAATGAAAATAATTAAGTTGTTTAGACTTGATTAATTAGGGTGCTTAATCTCTACTGATTTTGGACCTGTTTTGAGATTGAGGTTAACTAGTGTTGGTTAATTCTAACTTAGTAAATTATACTTAACCTTTAATAAGATTAGGAGTCTAGTCTCTTTTTAGGAAGTTAGGTTAGACCATTAGCTTAATTAGTTAATTAGGTTCTTAGAGTTGGTTTCCAACCATACTTATTAGTTACCTAGGTTTAAGTTAATTTCATTACTAGGTGTTAATTCTAGTTTAATAGCTTGTTAATTCATTTAAGTCGATGAGTTTAATTCCTTAAACTTAGGTTAACTGATTTACTTGAGCTAACTCAACTCGACTACTTTGACTAAAATTAAAGACTTAGCTAGTTATTAAACCTAGGTATTTTTTAGAAATTTTGTCACCTTGATTGATTCATGACCGTTCACTGGTTTAGAATCAAGTACTAACCTATTAATCGACAGTCAATAGATTAACCTAATTTAACCTTTTCAAGTAAGTAGGGAAGCAAGTAATCGAAAAGGGGGCCATATCACTTGGGGACAAACAGTAAACAAACAATCTGAATAACCTGAATATGAATCAACTAAACTAACTATTTGTAATTAACTTTTAATAGAGAAATAGGCAGAAAACTAATTAATTAATGATTAACCGAAAATCTTAAAACCTAAACATTGATGCTACGTAATCAACGTATGCAAATTCAGAAGAAAACAGAAAAAGTTAAAAGAAGATATTAACAGATTGAGCATAAAAACATGAATGAAAACAGTGATTAGCATGATTTTTGTCTTAATGGTGTATAGAAACAATAAAGATGAGAGGAGATACGCGTTAAAAGTACTTGGCCTGGGAAAATTGAAGGTCGCCGGACCTTTCCGGATTCCAACGGGGTTTGAAAATAACTTCAACCGACATGAATCAACAACCCTCAACGAGAGCTATCGATCCATGTAGGTAGAAGCTATTGCATGTTTCTGAGTCAGTCAGCATGGGTGAATTAGGGTTTATGGATTCTTAGATCTAACATTGGGGTTTTCTGGGGTGGTTTTTGAAGAAACTAATAATAGGACGGGGTTGAGGGGAGGAGGAGGATTAACTGGTGCGAGTTCTGGGGCGATTGGAGAAGGTCCGGTGGCCGGCCGACAGTGGGATTCTGGGGTGGCTAGGGTTTGGGTGATACAAAAGAGAGAGAGACGGAGGAGATGGGGGCGGCTAGGGTTTAGGTATGGGGTTGGGTTTCAGATTGAATGAGGGTATGGGGTGGGGTTCAGGCAGGTAAATACTAAAAGGGTGGTCAGTTCCTAGCTGTTGGATCAAAGATAGATCAATGGCTGGGATTGAACTTTGCCCTAAACGGCGTCGTTTTGGTTAAGCTGGGGCAGGCCGGGTGTAAGGGGTTTGGGCTGGGCTGTTTTAGTTTGTAGAGATTGGTTTTTGGCCTGGGTAATTTCAAGCCCAGATCCGAAATTGGCTTTTTCTCAATAACCTAAATAAGTCCAAATCTAATTTAATCCAACAAATGTTAGCAATTAATTTTAAACATTATTTTCATATATTTACATATTAATTAAGAATAAAACAACCAATCATATATTCTTAATTAAATCTATGATTTATCGAATAAAATAATTAATTTTATAGTAATTAATTATTAAAAACTACATTACATTAAATACTCGTCATTTGTTTATTATTTAATTAGTTATAAATAATAACTTCATGATGCAAATTTTTTTTAATGATTTTAAAAGATGAATTATGGATATGCAAACAATGCAAATATTTCACAATTAATTACTGAAAAATCAACAAAAATCAATTGATTTATTGGGATGTTTATAGGACGATACGGCGAGTAAAAATCACATGCTCACACCAGATATTCCCAACCAGCTACTACTTACAACACCTATAACACCCAACCATCATATTATCAATCACCTCCAATTCGTCCAAACTACCAAAAGCCCAGGCGTAATTTTGACCGCAAACCACCCAGACAGTACATCACCATTGCTAAACCCATTGATCAGTTGTACGAAAGGTTGAAAGCTACTGGATATGTCACCTCTATTCGCGCTGTGGCCATGGAAAATTCATCTCAATGGGTCAATCCAAAAAATACATGTGCGTGCCATTTTGGTATGAAAAGACACACTATTGATGAGTTCCGCACCCTGAAAGACAAAATCCAAACATCGATTGATATTAAAGTCATACATGCAGAGGAAGCTAGACTTAACGTCCACAACAACCCCCTCCCAGATCATAGGGGCAAGGTATCAATGTCATAGAGACCGATGAGCAATGGGATCCTGATAGATCAATTGGACTTATCAAAGAGGGTGACGACCTAAGAAACCCACAGTCACACTCAATCCTATTATAGTGCAGATACAACCGCCAGTTGAGGTTGAGGTAACCGCGTTAGTTCCATTTGAAGTTGAGACTACCTCCAGATGCACCTACGCGCCTTTCACAATGACAGTGGTATCCACACCACCCTTCAGTTCTAATGTTGTACCTTGGAATTATGTGGCCGAGGCTAGAAGAAAGGGTAAGTCAAAGACAGAAGAATACGGCGCTGCACAAGGGATGACCAGAAAAGGAAGGGTTTATACACCTAAACACTTAGGAGAAACCAGTAAGCAAGCTTCTAGAAAACCACCCGTTATTGAAACCGGTCTAGATGACCTTTGGAGGAAAGTACAAGTAAGAGAGTATTCTGTTGTTGATCATTTGAACAATACTCCTGCTCAAATATCTATCCTGTCGCTGCTACAAAATTAAGATGCACACAAGAATGCTCTCTTAAAGGTGTTGAGTGAAGCATATGTACCCAACAACATCACTGGTGGAGAAATAGCCAATAGCGTAGGACAGTTGCTGGAGAGCCACAAAATCACCTTTCACAAGGACGAGCTGCCACCTGAAGGTTTGAATCACAACAGGGCACATTGTATTACTGTGCAATGTGAAAAGAAGTTCATTTCCAGAGTTATGATCGATGGAGGATCCAGTCTCAATATTTTCCCATTAACAACTCTGAAGAGGCTGGGAAAAGGCTTGCATTAGATACGTGTAGAAACTATGAATGTAAAAGCACTCGATGGGTATCAGAGAGCTACCATTAGAAAGATTAATCTCTATCTATAGATGGGGCCTACATTGTTCGTTGTCGAGTTTCACGTACTGGATATATCTGCATCCTAATTTCTATTGCTGGGACGACCATAGATACATTTTACTGGGATGTAGCATCAACCTTACATCAGGCTGTGAAGTTCGAGTGAAACCACCAGGAAGTAATTATTCATGGAGATGGGAGAAACCCCATTTTGCACTAGGAAGACCATCCTCGTGATTGAAAATAGAAGAAAGCTAAGTGGAGAAACCTACCATTATATCGAGCGGGTGAACGCGATCGAGAAAGATAAGTGGTGGGGTAGTAAAATAGCAAGCATGCTAGAATGGAGAGGTTATGAGCCTGGCAAGGTGCTTGGTAAAAATCTTCAGGGCATCTCCAAGCTGATACATCCAAAGCGCCATGGTACCACTTTTGGGCTAGGATATCAGTACAATTGGCAGGAATTTTGCAATCGGTAACCACCATGGCATGGTCCTTACTATCCACTAGTAGCCTTTGCCACACATGAGTCAGACTTTCCATCATACCTACATTATATGGGGATCAGAGTAGGAAGAAGCATTGGCAGCCTTAAGGAACCTGTTTCTGGAAGATGATGATTTGGACTGTTGCGTAAATTTCGAGGAGGAGGAGAAGGAAGGCTCTACCATCGAAGCTATAGAGAAAGGAGCAGTCCTCAAGAATTGGACTGCTAGACCATCAAGGGACCGACGAGTCCCGGGGTAGCAAGGCTGACCAACATTATTTATTTTTCTTCCTAAGAAAAAATGATTTCCCTTTTGGCATTTTGTTTCAAATAATATTTCCAATGTTCCAAAATGTTGTTTAAATTATTGAAAATCGTATTTGTTTGACACTTTCAATGAATCGATGTTTATTATTACCACTTTTCCCATATCTTTATCCATACAACATTGCTATTTCCTATCTTGATGAACCGGCAACAATGACATGTAGTGAGGAAACACAACAAAAGGATAGTGATTCAGAAGAAGAGGATGTCATACCAGAGGAAATCTTCAGAGAAGTAAGGGATTTTGAGAACAAATGATCACGCTGAACTATGTCTAATAAAAGACTAAGCGGGCGTTGCAAATATAATCCGGGGTATTATGCCCAGAGTCGATCCCACAGGGAATTTACATATCAAGCAAGTTGTTAGAATACTCAACTGTCACTTGAGGTTATTTAAATTACTATGTCTAAAGATTAAAACTAAAGATTAACTACGCTAAGGTGTAAACAATTGTAATAAAGATCTAAGGTTATGGTTTCTCCCGTCGGTGANCTCTATCTACCATAAATCTCTCTCAAGTAATATGATAATTTACTAGACGCACTCTCTCAAGTTACGCTAGCTAGATTGCATTACAATTCACATTAGATTGCACCTGAGGTCTCGTTATCTCTAATCTAACCTCTAAACCCTCGGTTATGACTTTCGTCTATACTCCAGGAGTGATGTTGTTCAAACAACTACCTAAATATGCACTCTCTCTCAAGTAGATACATAATAAATAGGCACAGCTAATTGATGGCCATTCAATTAACTACAACAAGAACGTAGTTGAACAATTAGAGATTAATCAACCAATTAGAACTATATTAATAACAAAATAAGTTCATCCCCAACGGGTTCTACCAAAACCCTAGATTAAAGAAGTTAGCTAAACAACTTCATAAGAATAAAACCCAAAATAACTTGCTTAATTAAACTACAAAGTAATGAAGAAAATCTGTACAAATTGATGTCTTGCCGTCCGAACCTCTTCTAATCTCTTCGAATCTCCTATAAGTTGTGTTGTTTGGTGTCTATTTATATGTTTAGGGAGAACCCTAACCGTGTAGGAGACTTCTATTTCAACCGGGAAACACTTAAACTCGTCAAAACTCGGATTTGGCCGAACTTGGGGACCCCGGGCGTTTGGGCTCTAACGCACCCCTAAGGCCAGGGCAGGCCTGGCGTTTGGGCCCTAACGCCCCCCTAACCCCAGGGGCTGCCTGGCCTTATGGGGTAAACGCCCCCCTAACGCCAAGTAGAGTCAGGCTTTAGAGGGCAAACGCCCGGCTATCGTCCAGGTGTCTCCTTTCGCGTATNAAGCACATAACAAGTGTATTTTTATCATTAATGCGCATAAAATGTAAGGTATATCACATGTTAAACTATGCAATTTAGCCTCGCATCAAGACCCCACACTTAAACCTTTGCTCGTCCTCGAGCAATCAAACTACATTCATGTAAGCAACTTATTAAGAAAACCTCTTAACATGTTATACCAAGAATATTTAAAACATTTCAAGCACAGAGGTGTGACATCCTCGCCTCAATAATCAACTCACAAATACCATGCTTTATTCACAATTCACTAACTACTCTAACTTAGAGGTCAGCAACATTACCTTTCCGTCATAAATCATGTGCCCTCACCAAATCAAAGAGCTAGTTCCTCACGCATTAAAATTTAAGAACACTAAGGAACTCAAGATATAAAGAATTCACTCACTCTCAGAAATAAAACATTCATGTGCCACACAAAACGTACCATATGCTTGCCCGTAGTGTAATACTCTAGTAATCGAGCTCATTCAGTCTAGGAACAAGTAGGACTTTATTCGGTTGTAATGTAGGCTGCGGGACGGGTAGGATACATTTGGATATAAAAGTGACTACACCTCCCTAACCACTTTAATACATAACTTTACCGTTCAACCTCAAACTCAATATAGCCAAATTCCACCTTCACAACGATGTTATTACCCCACATTTCTTTAGGCACAATTACGTTAAGAGTCACCGGATATATTTTTCTTTCAACACAACACAATTGTTCATTTATTTATTTTACTTTTTCTTCTTTTTCTTCTTTTTCAAGTGACTCTTATTATTATTTTTTTCAAACGTGCACCTTTCTCCTTATTTCAATTATTCCCCTCACAAACCAACCTACCACCCCACACTTTAACTGTTTCATATTTCATACATTTCCAGTGCTTACTAGAGGTGACAAGGTTCAAATAGATGATCAATTCAAACAAAGGGGTATGGCTTGTAATGTGGTTGCCAAAGAAAAAGGATTATAGGCTCAAAGGGGTTAACTACGATACAAAACAATTAGGTGGGTAAAATATAGATAATTGGCTCAACAAAGAAATGCCTATATCACTTCCAAGACTGAATAAAACTTCTATTTCGCTTTGCACACACACGGGGCAAGTTCTAGACATCAGATGCAATGCACATAATAACATTCAAATCTCACACACACATGGCACATAACTCGCTCAGGATTAGCTCTATCACGACACTCCAGTCAAAGCAGTTAAGCAAATANAAACCCTTGGAAAAGAACCGTGGTCCAAAGAAAAACCAAGGGGGACTTACTACACTACCTAAAAAAAATCTTTTTGTTATTTTCTTTAGACTCATTTCCTTCAAGAAAACTGTCTAGGAGATCCATCGTCAGGAATAGTCCACATATTTCTTTAAAAAAAAGAACACTTATTTTAAAAATAAAATCTTATAAACATGAAAAACTAAAACTACTAATAAGAATGCACACCACAAATCACAATAATTATGTACAACACCCCACACTAAAATCATGCAATGTCCTCAGTGCATCGCATATAGACAAAACAGGAAATAAAAAGGTGTAAGAAACTCCCTGGTCCACTAGTGTCGACATCCCCTCGCTTTCATGCTCCTTTGAGCATATGCTTTAATTACTTTATGCCTCCACTTTGAACTTTGAATTGAACCCCCGTATTTAATTCTTCTCTATGATCATGCTCATGGGGTGGTTGAACAAATATGCCCGGCCTAATAAAACCATATAATAATTTGCGTATCTTGACCTTGCGACAAAATGTGTACTCCTTACTTTCTGGCAAGAAGAACTCAATAATATAGGCATCTTGTTCTTTATCAATCAACTCATCAGGTGGCTCTGATAACTCTATTTGCATATTATTACGCAAACACAATTTGCACATACGGTTGGAGTTTGTACCAGCATCCTCAAAATAACGACACTAGATTCAACAAAGTATGTATCATCGATGTCTTCGGTTAAATCTAATATCTTTTCTACCACATCAGCATCATCCGATTTCAGTTCTAACATGGGTGGTGTTTCACTAGATGGCTTGGCCTGCAGGTTCTCACTTTTCTCTAAATGTAATGAATCAAATTCGAGAGCCTGTTTCCATACATCTTTTTCCTCAAGTCCTAACACGCAATCTTCTAGTTCTTCACCATTCATATCATCCATATTCATGAAATATCCATCCAAAGGGTTCCCACGAGACAGGAAAGCATCATCTTTTTTCTGGTAGCGCATTCACAGCATCAATCAGAGAGCAGTTGGCGAACTCACTGGGTTTCCTCATGGATTTCTGAACGTTGAAAGTGATTTCTTAATTGCTAAGCCTCATCTTCAGTTCACCAGTCTCACAATCAATAAGAGCTCTACATGTGGCTAAAAATGGCCTCCCCAAAATTATGGGAATTTCCTCATCTACCTTGTAGTCTAATATCACAAAATCAGCAGGAAATACAAACTTTCCCACTTGCACCAAGACATCATCCAGAATACCCGACGGTCTCTTTACTGTCCTATCAACAAGTTGCAACAGCATGGAAGTGGGCCTAGCTCTACCAATCCCTAGTCTTTTATAGATCGCCAGCGGCATCAGATTAATGCTGGCCCCTAAATCACGTAGAGATTTGGTAAAAGTCAAGTTGCCAATGGCGCAGGGAATTGTAAAACTCCCTGGGTCAGACAACGTTTCAGCAATAGGATGTGTCACCGCTGCACTACAAGTCTGGGTAAGGGTGACAGTAGCTAGATCTTGGAAATCAACTTTTCTGGACATCAATTCCTTCATCATTTTAGCATACCCAGGCATTTCTTTCAATGCATCAATCAATGGAATATTTACCTGTATCTTCTTTAGCATGTCCAAGAACTTCTTGTACTGTTCATCCTTTTGGTATTTAGCCAGCCTCTGTGGGAATGGAGCTGGCGGTCTCTTTTTCCCAGTGATTTGGGACTTTTCTCTCTCAGCCACCACCTCAACTACCGGCTTCTGAGTTATCTCCACTTATTTTTGGGTCTCAATCTATGCACTAGGTTCTTCTTCACTAGGTTGCACTGTTGCCTTGGTCAATATTGTTGAATCATCAAGTTCAATCTGCATGGGTACCACTGTGTCTATCTGCCTGCTTTCATGAGTTCTTTCCAGATCCACATTTAATTCTCTGTCACTGCCATCAGCTGCCTTGGAACCTGGTCAATAGGATTTGCCTGAGTGTCTGCATGTAAAGTTCCAGGAGGCCGGTTGTTCACTGCCATAGATATCTGCCCCAAATGTACTTTAATATTTTTATTGCTGCATCATGAGCATCTACTCTCTCACTGATTTTGGCATTTGACCCAATTACCTGCTGCATCATAGCTTCTAACCTAGCAAACCCATCTTCTTACCTTCCCCCTTGTTGTTGTTGAGGAGGGTAGTATGGTTGCTGCTGATTCTGGAGATTATAACCATGTGGCCTCTGAAACGGTGCTGCATTACCTTGCGGTCCCCTGGCACCCATATTTCCACTGTTTTGCGGTTGGTGAG
Source organism: Nicotiana knightiana (assembly GCA_005239525.1). NCBI lineage: Eukaryota > Viridiplantae > Streptophyta > Magnoliopsida > Solanales > Solanaceae > Nicotiana > Nicotiana knightiana. The sequence continues at coordinate 103,446 of ML434943.1, read as the reverse complement.
GTGGCCGATATGGTTGGAATTGCTTGCCCAAATTCTGCCCCCCTTGTCTCTGGCTTCCATAATTTGACACATAATTCATATTTTCTGGGTAAGGAGGGTGATGATTTTCTGCATTCCAGTGATTACCAAGTGGTTGACTAATGGAAGATGTGCACAAGCCCCCATTGGTTGTGTCAACGATGTGCACTTGCTATTTCTGTCCGATTCTTCCACCTTCCTTGTAAGTATACTCATTTGTGTTATCAAGGTGGCCACGTTCTCTGCAATAGTTTTAGATGGATCGAATGGTACTGAATGAACTACAGGAGTAATTGGTGAATTCCTTGTTGTCCATCCTGAATTTTGTGTCATTTTATCAAGTAAGATTTAACTCTCTCTCCACGATTTTCTCAGGAATGCTCCACCAGCTAAAGCATCAACATTTGCTTTCACAGTATCCGCCAAACCCATGTAAAAACGCCGCCCCAACATTTCTCAGGAATACCATGATGTGGACAGATAACCAGCATGCTCTTAAATCTTTCCCATGTCTCTTGTAATGTTTCCACTGGTTTCTGTCTAAAGCTCAAGATTTCATCAATTTGCTGAGCAGTTTTGTTGGGTGGATGAAACTTTTTCACGAACTGCTTGACTATCTCCTCCCATGTAGTAATCGAGTTGATGGGGAGTGATTTAAGCCAAGTCTGGGCAGCACCAGTAACCGAGAATGGAAACAACAACATTTTTATTGCCTCCTGAGTGACGTTGGGCTGCCTCTGTGTTTTGCAGATCGACATGAAGTTTTTTAAGTGTTGCTGGGGGTCTTCAATGTATGTACCTGAGATAGTCCTTTGTTCTGCAATAAGTGCAGCATATTATTTGTAATCTGAAAGGACTCGGCCTGTATTTGAGGAACCAATATCGTCGTGGCCAAATTCTCAGCTGTGGAATGTGCCCAGTCATATAAAGGAGCCTCTGCTCCTATTTGAGCGACTGGGTCTACCACTTCATCCCCATGATTATTCCGGTTATGTGCCTCTTCCATGTCTGTTTCAATTTGATCAATTTATGGTTGGGGTTTGCTTTTCCGGTTTATAGTCCTGAAAACTTTCTCAGGGTCTGATAAGGCTTCAATTACTTCACCAGTCCTCGATGAGTTTCTAGGCATGCACCTGCAACACTTAGCAAACGTTAAACGTTCAATGTGAAAACGAAAATTTTAAAGAAAATTGACTATGTTTCAGAATTTTGTATTTCTTTCAACTCAATTGATAATACCGTTAATTCCCCGGCAACGGCGCCAAAATTNTAAAACTAAAGATTAACTACGCTAAGGTGTAAACAATTGTAATAAAGATCTAAGGTTATGGTTTCCCCCGTCGGTGAATTTACTTCTCAGATACTTCATATAGCTTGATTAGTTGTTTCTATCAATCATGAACCCTCTATCCACCATAAATGTCTCTCAAGTAATTATGATAATTTACTAGACGCACTCTCTCAAGTTACGCTAACTAGATTGCATTACAGTTCACTTTAGATTGCACCCGAGGTATCGTTATCTCTAATCTAACCTCTAAACCCTCGGTTATGACTTTCGTCTATACTCCGAGAGTGATGTTGTTCAAACAACTACCTAAATATGCAGTCTCTCTCAAGTAGATACATAATAAATAGGCACACCTAATTGATGGCCATTCAATTAACTACAATAAGAACGTAGTTGAACAATTAGAGATTAATCAACCAATTGGAACTATATTAATAAAAAAACAAGTTCATCCCCCAATGGGTTCTACCAAAACCCTATATTAAAGAAGTTAGCTAAAAAAGTTCATAAGAATAAAACCCAAAATAACTTGCATAATTAAACTACAAAGTAATGAAGAAAATTTGTACAAATTGATGTCTTGCCGTCCGAAACTCTTCTAATCTCTTCGAATCTCCTTTAAGTTGTGTTGTTTGGTGTCTATTTATATGTTTAGGGAGAACCCTAACAGTGTATAAAACTTCTATTTCAACTGGGAAACACTTAAACTCGTCAAAACTCGGATTTGGCCGAACATGGGGACCCCGGGCGTTTGGGCTTTAACGCACCCCTAAGGCCAGAGCAGGCCTGGCGTTTGGGCCCTAACGCCCCCCCTAACGCCAGGGGCTGCCTGGCCTTATGGGGTAACTTCCCCCCTACCTGGCGTTAGGGGGGAATTTCCCCCATAACGCCAGGGGCTGCCTGGCCTTATGGGGTAAATTCCCCCCTAACGCCAGGTAGGGTCAGGCTTAAGGGGGCAAACGCCCGGCTATCGCCCGGGTGTCTCCTTTCGCGTATTTTTCGACGTACTTGCATCACTTTAGCTCCGTTTCCATTTCTATTTCACCTACACATAAAATAAACTCTATTAAGCATATAACAAGTGTATTTTTATCATTAAGGTATATCACATGTTAAACTATGCGTTTTAGCCTCGCATCAACAAGCCCAAGTCCAACCTGAACGAAACTGAGATAACTAACTTGGGAGGTTCTGAAATCGTTATGGAGACCCTCATCAACATTCACTTGTCACCGTCAGAGAAAGAAGAGTACACTCAATTATTTAAAGAGTACGAAGATGTCTTTGCATGGTCATATGATGATATGACCGGATTAAGTACATCCATTGTGGCCCACAAATTGCCCACAGACCCGATGTGTCCACATGTAATGCAGAAACTCAAGAAATTCAAGCCTGATATGAGCCTGAAAATAAAAGAGGAGGTTACCAAGAAAATCATGGCCAAAGCCCTTACATGGTTCACAAAGTTCTGACAGGAGGAGCCCTCATACTCGCGGAAATGGACGGAGAAGTCTGGCTAAAGCCGATCAATTCGGATGCAGTCAAGCGATATATGTGTAAACTATTTATGTTTTCCGCATATGATGTAAATTGAACTACGCTTGACCTAATTCCCGTTTAAGAGGGGATGCGTAGGCAGGCATGTGTGTTTGGTCACAATTCAGTAAAATTTCTATTTCCCCGCAATTAGAAACTGGAGCAAAAGTTTTAGGAAGACCCTCAATATTCAGAAGCAAGTTCAGCCGATCGCATCATATAGAGCACTCAGAAAGGTTGTCCATTCAACTGGGGCAAAATTTTTAGGAGGACCCTCAAAATTCTACAGCAAAAGAAGTCGCAATGTCTCTGATCGTGTCACAGTCACTGGTTCATCTAACCAATTTCTAAAACTATACTTTTATTATACCTTTGAAATCTAGGCATGCCCACTTTTGAAATATACTTTGTTTTGCAAATGCTGCCCCCGATAATTTTAACATGATCTTCAAACAGAGCGAAGCAGATCAAGCAAGCCGACGGAGGCATGAAACGAGCCCCCTACAAAATCACAATTTTTTTATGAATACAGGAACAAGGAATATGCAAACCTTGGAATCACGGTTTTCATAACAACAAATATTCTGAATCCATTTCCATCTAACAAAAAATCTTCAATCATCTATTATCTGTTCTATTTGCATTGGGACTAAGCCCTGCCCGAAATCTTGTATGAGGCTAAGCCCTGCCTCCATGTTCGCACAAGGATAAGCACTGCCTTTTATCTGCATTAGACTAAGCTCTGTCTCAAACTTGCATGAGGCTAAGCCTTGCCTCTTTATTTGCATAAGGCTAAGCATTGCCTTCACCTTGCATAGGACTAAGCCCTAACCCAAATTCTGCATGAGGCTAAGCCTTGCCTCTCTATCTGCATAAGGTTAAGCATTACCTTCAACTTGTATGGGACTAAGCCCTGTCCCAACTTCTGCATGAGGCTAAGCCTTGCCTTTGTATCTGTATAAGGCTAAACATTGCCTTCACCTTGCATGGGAGTAATCCCTATCCTGAACCTTGCATGGGACTAAGACCTATCCCAAAAACCTACATGAGGCTAAGCCCTGCCTCTCCATTTGCATAAGGCTAAGAATTGCCTTCAATTGCATGGGACTAAGGCATGTCCCGAATCTTGCATGGGACTAAGCCCTTTCCCGAATCTTGCATGAGGCTAAGCCCTGCCTCTCCATTTGCATAAGGCTAAGCACTGCCTTCAATTTGCATGAGACTAAGATATATCTCAATCTTGCATGAGGTTAAGCCCTGCCTCCAATTTTGCATGAGGCTAAGCCTTGCCTCTCTATTTGCATAAGGCTAAGCAGTCCCTTCAATTTGAATGGGACTAAGCCCTGTCCCGAATTTTGCATGGGACTAAGCCTTGTCCCGAATCTTGCATGATGCTAAGCCCTACCTCTCCATTTGCATAAGGCTAAGCACTGCCTTCAATTTTGCATGAGACTAAGATCTGTCTCAATCTTTCATGAGGCTAAGCCATGCCTCCAATTTTGCATAAGGCTAAGCCTTGCCTCTCCATTTGCATAAGGCTAAGCACTGCCTTCAATTTGCATAGGACTAAGCCATGTCCTGAATTATACATGAGACTAAGCTCTATCTCAATCTTGCATGAGGCTAAGCCCTGCCTCCAATTTTGCATGAGGCTAAGCCTTGCCTCTCTAGTTGCATAAGGCTAAGCACTGCCTTTACCTCGAACGAGACTAAGCACTGTCTCCCTTGCACTATCTATTTTCTTCTCTCGGGATAAGCTCTGCCCTTAACTTCCTACAATACTAAGCCTTGTCTTGTTGCTTCTAGCATCATATTTTGCGCCTCATGGGCTGAAATATCGCCAACATGTCCGAAGGCATCATAGTCTGAAGGCATCATCCTCATAGCCGGAAGACACCACGTTAATGCCTGAGGATCTCACAAACTTTAAAATCATTATTCAAAGGTGTCATGGTTCGGAGGCACCAGTTTCATGGCCCGAGAACATCATTTCATGGCATGAGAACCCCTTACTGAATGATTCATGGCCCGGGACATCATGGTCTACAGACGTCATCCTCAACCGTCCAAAGATAATTCTCATTGGTCTGAAGGGAATATGCGTCATGTTTAAATTTATGCACAGATATATACTTGTAGCACATCTTTTATTTGCAGGTAACCCGACGAGCAACCATCACACCTATTCCAAAACCTTGTGTTCGTTCTTGTGATAACTTCATCGGTATATTCTGTCAATGAATCCAGAACTATACACAACCCAATTTCTGTAAAACCAGGGATATGTAGGCAGCTCAGAAATCATAGTGCGGCCTATGTCTGTCAAACCACCCTACTCGGTCAAAATTGGCCATCATATCTTTACCCGACAACTCTTTCATCCTTCCCGGGTAAAGAGGGGCAGCTGTTGATACCCAATTTTTCCCTATACTATTTTTTTTTAAAATGCATATTTATCTTCAAAATAGTACATGAGCATGAACTGATATTTTTCCATAATTTATGTATTTTTCTATGGATTTTTATTGATTTATCCTTGTATTTTTATTATATAAATAATTACTAATTGCATCAAAATTGGATTTATAATATTTTTATGGCTTAATTTTACCATTTATATTTATACTAAGCTTTAATTATTTCATAAATAGCCACATTTACATTTTCGGGGTTATAAATTGCAATAACATTGCAATAATATCCCATGCATGCATTATTACATCATTTAACCAGAAAATAACTTTTTATATTTTTATAATATTAAATAACAATTTTAAATTATTTTTATGCATGAAAACCATTTTTTATAATTTATTGATCATTGTTTACAAATTATTTTATTAATTAGTTGGGCATTCAACAAATATCCCTTTTAAGTTTCGTTTAACTCAACTACACCAACCCAAATGTTTTAAAACTTAGCCCAAATCCGCCCAAGCCCAGTTCTATATTTACCCGACCTAAAACCTCCTCTAATCGTGGTCGTTGATCTTTGAGATCAACTGTCCACATTTTTACATTCCTTTTTAATCAAAACCCAACCCTAACCCCCTCATTTCCCTTTTGTTCCACCGTGCTCATTTCTATACCTTCCCCTCTTCTCTCTCAGACGCTCCCCCTAAAACCTAGCCGCCTTCACTGGGAACTCCCCGTTCACGGGATTTCTCTATATTTTCCGGCCTTTGCCGGCTTTCTACATCTTCTGGTTGTTCGATTTTGTCGATTTATGAAAGAATCTCGAAGATATTCAACCTGGTTTTGTTCGAAACCTTTTCATTGTTTGTGACTTTAATTAGTAATACTTGCTTTAATTAGACTATTAGTTTGATTTGGGTATTTGATTGACTCCTATATGTTATATGATTTATTTATTACCTTATTTGAACCCTAATATGTGCTGTTAATTGACCATCCCCAATTTAAGGGGTCTCTCCCAAATTTTCTGTATGAATTGATTGGGTTAATTCCCCAATTAACTGGTTGATTTATTTGATTACCCTGTTTTATGAACTCTGATTTATTCTTGCCATATTTTTTTTACCTTACTAAAAGCTATATAAACTTTCATTCTGATTCTTCTTGGACACAAACACAGTTCAGAAAGAAACACACACACACACACATACAAACTTTGCTCTCATTCAGACCCTTCTGCTACTTTTGTTTTCTACATTGTCTAGCCGGCTGAAACCCAAGCCTATACCATTGAGTTCTGCATACTTTCACCTTCTGTTTTTCTATCTTTAACTGGTATGTCTCCACTCCTATTATCATTAATATTCCTATGAAGATTAAACCAATGTGCTAAACCTGCCTACTACTCTACTTCTGTGTTTAGACATATGTATTTCCTATTTATTGCTTTTAATCAGTATGCTTACTTTTGTATTTAAACTCGTGTTTGTCATGCTTATCGACCTTAATTAGTATGGCCACGTCTGTGTAGTTTAATTCACGTCTTTTGTATGTGTTGGTCTCAATTAGCATGACTACCTATGTCCTTCCTGATTATTGACCTTGGTTAACATAAATGCTTATGTGAAGCCGGACTTCTATGACTCTCCTGATTATTGACCTTGGTTAGCATGATCATTTATGTTGCTATGTCCCATTCAGTAATCTTGTTGTTATCACATGCAGCTAGACTTATATGTTTCCTGTTTATGGCTCTTAATCAGTGTGCTATGTTCTATTAAGTGTTATGGAACCTGAGTGTTATGAGATATCAACATGCCCCTGCCTGCTCTATGTCTATGTTAATCAGCATGCTTTCATTCTCACCCTGTTTTATGTCTTTTTTGACTAATGACTTCTATGTTCCCATCCCCTACTACCCTTCTTTGTATAGTTGTCTGTTTATTGTTCTGTTCCCAGCATGCTATGTGCCCCACTTAGTGATAACTAATCGATTAAGTTGAATCTAAGTAATCTGAAGCTTGTCTGAAATGGTTGTGATCTTGTTTTTGTCCTTTGTTTGATTGTTGTAAGTCTTTGTTTGAACTCACAGTGCTGCAATGACTCTGTTTATTACTGTTTTACTAAAAAAATATTTTCTAAAAACTATTCCCTATTTTCATATACTATTTTCCAACTCTTACTCTTAGAATACCTAGGGTCCTGCCCCTCCAGTGTGAGCACTGCCTAGGAGTCCATGAGACTCCTCTGAACTCTGACACATTAGGGCTGGCCTTTCTAAATTTGTTCACAAAACTATTTTCTTTGAAGGGTTTCTGGTGTGGGCATTGCCCGGGGTCCCTGAGACCCTTGGGAACTTTGACACACCAGCATACCATATTGTGTACTATGAGATGTTGGCACACTTCGGACTTGTTTGAAGGCCTGGTTTTCCAGGTTTACATTTGGGCCTATCCAGGCTCCCTATAATATAGTACTAATTTCATTCTATAATTTATTTATATCTAGTCTGTTATATTAATTCTTGTAAAAACAGATATTAGGGTTATTAGTAAAGCTAGGAGGGAGTTTTATATATCTTTGTTGGGATCAGGTAGAAATCATGCCGACACGATTGTTGTGATTATTTATACGCATTAGAAATCATGCCTATAGGATTGTTGTGATTGTTTATATGCATTAGAAATCATGCCTATAGGACTTATCTCATTATTTGTCCTGAATTTCCACTTTACTTCTTAGAAATCCTGTTACGGGACGTTTATCAATTCTATATCCAAAATTCACGTTCATGCATATATTCAAGTCTCAATGTGCATTAGAAACCATGCTTATAGGATCTTCCTTAGAGAATTATGAAACTCGTATAATATTCTGCTCACTTAGATATCATGTCATTAAGAAATAATATTTGAAATCAGTTTCCTCATCTATCCAACATGCCTATAAGTTTAAAAACAACTCCAACACTTAGTATCATGCTTATAAAGATAAATACATAAAATCAATTTATGTGTTTATGATTGTGATCATCGTCAGCACATAGACAACATAGGGTCTAAGCGAATAAAAACTACATGTTTAAAACCAATTAGTGGTTTAGAGTTATGGTCCTGATTAATGCTTAGATGACATGTTTAGAGGATACCGCTAATCCACACCTGGGCAAGTCTGTAAGACAATTAAAATTCTGAAGTTCTGAATTGTGTTTGTGTGACTGCTTATAAACCACCCAGATTCAGTAAGCCATAAAAATCAGTAGGAAAACTAATTAGGTGTCCACTGCCTCGTCTTAATAAAATGTTGCATATGATGCTTTTGTGATCGCCTAGATATCCTGCTATAGGACTTTAAAGTGTTTAAAATTACTGTTTGAGACGTGCAATTGTTTGCTTATTTATGGAGGTAAATGTGAGCCTTTGACATCTTTGTTATATGACTGTCCTATCTGTTTTGTTTGTCGCTAAGATTTTCTCCTTTTAAGCACTATAGGTGAGTCTAGAACCACCTTAATAGAGGTTCGAACACCTCCAGGGCCATAGGTAAAGGGGCGGGTAATGAACGCATAGAGTACCTATTCAATTAGAATCACTTAAGTAACAATTAAAGGGAGGGCAATTGGGTAGTAATGATATGATGACATGTGCGATAATGCTGCGCGTAACACCTCTATTTGGGGAAAGTTTATCGTGTATTGCACATAAGTGATCTTATAGGCTAATAAACCTAAGACCCCTTTTATTCCCGTTTTAAAATGATCTTTAATTGCCTAAATTACTTTATGATATTCACTAAAATGAGTTTGGCCGGGAGCCACCGTTGCGGACCTCGATGGGTGCCTAACACCTTCCCCTCAAGGTAATTTCGAGCCCTTACTCAATCTTTGGTAATGTAAATCGGTTTATGAGTTACTTGCATTAGGTGCCCTAACGCACCTTAAATCCGTTAGGTGGCGACTCTTCAAATTCTATACCCCTTCCCAAAAGGAAATGATTTGTCCCAAAAGAAGTCGAAACCCGGACTCCGCGAGGAAAAAGGGGGCACGATAGGTGCAGCGGGTTCCGGCATCTGGTGGATGAGTACGATCTTGGTAAGGTATAATTGATTGACCAGTCGTCGAGATTGTGGCGGGGTCACGAGGTGGATATGGATTGAGGATAGTTGGTGATATTGGAGAATATGTGGTTCATATGAAATTTCTACTCAGTGGAAGGTACATATTGTCATTCAAGGCACTGAAGGAAGCGAGTTTGACCGTCACAAGAATGTACATGCGCTTAGCGGATGAATTGAGTATGTTGTGATTGGTGTTGTCGAGCTGTGAAGGTTAGTTTTTTGGATCATCAAATGTTGTTTTCTATGGTTTCGGGCCAAGTACGGGAGTCCACTTGCGGCATTCAGATTGCAGAGTAAAGAGTTACCTCAGTTTTGGCATAAGTAGTGTAAATAGATGGTATTGGAAGGTTCCTGAAATTTGTATATGACTAAGATTTGAGATCTTTCATGGGATGATGTTCGGGCTTACGGTGTTTCTACGTCATTAATTTATTTTCATTTCAGTGTCAAAAGGGGGTCAGAGAAATAGTTTCATATTCATAGAAGGTCTATTCAGTGTGGACATATCGGTCAGGGAATCATGGGGTGCTTCAAAGGAGATACGGTGGTTTATGAGTTGCTGGGCTACGTGTATTGTACTAGGATTTTCTGCAATGAGTTTTGGTTGGGTTGTTTTTGTATTGACAAGGAGAAGTGTTACCTCAGAGCAAAGATTAGGAGTAACCGATGAAATGGGTCGGCTCTGTGGTGTTGGGTCAACATAGCAATGGAAGTAAGTGGTCCTTTTTAAATGGGAATTCCCTACCAGCATTTGTGGAAGTATTCTTGGGTTGGATGGTTTATGTGGCTCGATTGACTTGGCAAGATGCGCTCCTAATAATTTTGTTGCGTGCGAACGGTTCTCAGAGAGTTCTCGATGGTTTCAGCAACGACTTGAGTCGGCTGGCTGGATGGATATCAGAAGTTAATAGAAGGTTGATATTATTGGATATCATATGTGACGAACGTGCATTTTAGAAAAGACCCTTGAGTTTTTGTTTGCGGGTGCGTGGCTAGTGGCATGCTTATTAGTGGGTTTTGAAGCTTTTAAGGTTCAGGGTTTGTTACGTTGTCGGAAAATCTATATGGGTGCTTCAGTAAAATGATGGGGTGTGAGTGATGTATCAGCCATTTGATTAGCATGGTTGAGTTCGGGTATAGAAATTTTGGTATTCCTAAGGTTTTGGGGTTGTATGTCCCCATATGCGGGTTATTTCTTGTATGTGGATTGTGAAGGCATGTTGAGAATGGGATAACTGATAGCATACAGTATCGATAGGTTTCTATGGAATTTTGGGAGGATTTTACCTATTTGGGAATAATCAAGATTTGGGTTGGGGGTTATTTGAAAGCTCAACGAGAATATGTATTTTATGTCAGGTAAAGTTTGGGTGCTCTTGTGAGATGTTATCACGGTTATGTTACCAGGCATAATGGATATTATTTGTTCCCCTGGCCTATGTTATGTGCTATTCTCTTATATCGTGATAGGCTACGAGGTTGTATGATTATTCTCCACTCATGTTGTAATTCCGTCCCATGGAGATGTAGGCGAAATGGCCCTCGTGATGTTGATTGGTTCATTGCATAGTGCTTGATTTCTTCCATGTTTTGTTAATTCTATTCATTTTCCTACAATTATACTTGTTCACTCTACTGTGTTTGATATCAATATTCATGTGATCAGTGAACCCGAGCACTTTGGCTTGATGACTATCTAGGAGCGGGATGAAGGCCGCAGCGGATGTTATGTGGGATGCCCTTTCCTTGTGTTTATTTGGTGTTTTGTTTTCCCTCTGTGGGATAATTTAATGAAACTGTACTTTTGTTGTTACAGATGTTGTACTTGTTAAATAATCTGTATACCTTGCTTTCTTATATTTGTACTGTATAATTGAGTTATTGTAGAGTTTGTGTATGAGCTGTGTGGCAAGAGAACTCATGTGGTTAGGTGATGATCTTTTAGTTGTGCTGTTTGTATTGGCTAAGATGAGGTTCTTAGACCTGAGATTTGCACTATCAGATTGGTGGTGAGGAGTGTTGGAAGTATGAGGCTGTTTCTGCTAAGATTTGGGCAATGGCCCTTGACAGACGAGAGAGCTTCTTGACTTGTTGACTGCATGGGCGGTTATGAGACCCTGCATGTTTCTTTATCATGGGAAGCGTTACGGAGGTCCAGAACAAGGTTCTAGTCAATGTGAAGTGTATTGCCGACGTGCAGAATATTATTTTGGGAACTATGGTGGTCAGAAGATATTGCTACGGGTATTTCACTTGTGTGGAACATCGTGTGATTGTACCCTAGGTTGGATTTTTTGCTCGATTTGGCTTGTTTAGGTTATACAGAAAGATGATGCGAGATCCGAGTCCTATGATGAATTTCAGATGTTGAGATTTGGTTTTGTCCTAAGGTTATGGACTAAGGATGAAGTGAGATCTTCGGTTAAATTGTGTTGTCAGTCCTACATAGCGGGTGTATGTATGGTGAGCTCATGCAGTAGTTTGATGGCTTTGGAACAACTCTTGGTACGTTCGCAGAGGAACGTATGTTTAAGTGGGGTAGAATGTAACGAATCGATCGATCATTTTGAGAAATAAACATATCTCCTTCATTATAAGGTCAAATTGAGTGATTCAAAATCCTAATTATAACGACCCGGCCGGTCGTTCTATAGAATTTGCACAATGATTCATGTTTCTGCCATGTTATGCATTGTTTAAGTTGCTTATGATGTGTTGGAGTCGGCTGGTTCGGGTTCGGAGTGGTTGTAGTGAGGATTGAGACACTTAGTCTCTATAGTTGGAAAAGTTAATTAGTAGTTTACTTCTTGGCAAACGACCTCGAAATGCAGATTTTATGGATCAGATAGCTTCCTTAGGTGATTTGGGACTTAGGAGTGTGTTCGGAATGTAGTTTTGAGGTCTGGTGTAGAATTAGGCTTGAATTGGCGAAAGTTAGTTTTTGGCGATTTCCGGTCGGCAGTGGAAAATAAGTTATTAGGGTCGAATGGAATTTTGGACGTTGGAGCAGGTTCGTAATGTCAATTTGGATATGTGTGCAAATTTTCATGTCAATCGGATATGTTTCGGTTGGTTTCGGCATCCTTGGTGAATTTAGAAATTTCAAAGTTCATAGGCTTGAATTTTGATGTGATTTTTGGGTTGTTTTGGTGTTTCGAGGGTTCGACTAAGTTTGAATGATGCTATGGGACTTGTTGCTATTTTTTGTTGGGGTCCTGAGGGGCTCGGGATAATTTCAGATAGCCATCGGAGGATTTCGAGTTGTGAATAGCAGCTGATGCTGCTAGTGCTAGTGTGACCGCACCTGGCGGACAAGGCTCTGCAGATGCGGAATTTGGTTTGATCAGTGAAGGTCACAAATGCAGATGTGGGGTCGTACCTGCGGTGTTGCAGGTGCGGAAATGGAGTCGCATGTGCGGAAGTTCGGCTTTTAGTGTTTTCTCGCAGGTGCGCACCTGGGACCGCAGGTGCGGAAATCCCTGGGTAGGCCTTATAAAAAGGGTCCTTAGCGAATTTTGGTCTTTTTTTCACCATATTCATACGGGTTTGAAGTTTTTGAAGATGGAAATCGATAGTTCTTCATTAAGGTAAGGATTTTGGACTTAAAACTCGTTTATATGTGATTAAAGGTCTGATTAGTTTTGAAAATTAGGGAAAATCAGTACTAAAAATGGGTAATTAGGGCTTGTGACTAAGAAACCTTAAAATTGGAATTTTAGGGGTCATTTTGACTCTGATTTCAGTGTTCTTGGTATGTATAGACTCGTGGGAGGATGAGGATTTTTATGGTGTAAATTTTATCGAGTTTCGAGACGTGGGCCCGAGTGTCGAGTTTGACCAATTTCGGGATTTTTGGGTAATTCGGATAATTTTCAAATGGGTTCTATTCCTTGGCATATAATAATGATATAAATCTTATTTTTGGTAGATTTGGAGCACTCGGAGGCCAAATCTAGAGGCAAAGGCACTGCGGACTAGTATTTTTAGCCGGTTTTGAGGTAAGTAACGATTGTAACTCTAGACCTGAGGGTATGAAACCCCGGTATTTCACATTGTTTTGATAAATGAGGTGATCCACATGCTAGGTGACAGGCGTGTGGGCGTGCACCGATAGAGATCGTGACTTGGTCCATCCCATAACGACTAGTAAGCCGTATCATTTATTTAAAATCATGAAATAACTAGTATTTTAGAGAGTTACAATTATCTATGGGTTGTAAGCCATATTTGGGGCCTTGTGCCGATCAGTTTAGACCCTCATGGGTATTTTTAGACTATTCTCACACTATGTTAGTAAATAACTTTTAACTCAGTCAGGCTTACTACTTGTCGCTAATTTCATGTTATTACACTGTTTAGAGTGCTGTAAGGTATTTTGGGCTGAGACCCGTGATGTTGATATGAGTTGCCCGAGTGGCTTCAGAGGATGACTGAGTGAGGCCGAGACCCAAGATTTGTGAGGATAGTTATGGATCGGGCTGCACGCCGCATCAGATATTATGTGGATCGGGCTACGCGCCGCAGCATATGTATATTTGATCGAGCTGCACGCCGCATCAACATAGTACTTGGGCTGTAGGAGCCCCTCCGGTGTCTGTTCAACTCCAGTAAGCAAAGCCGACTATATATATTGGATCGGGCTGCACGCCGCATCATATGTTATATGGATCGGGCTGCACGCCGCAACATATGTTATATTGATCGGGCTGCACGCTGCAGCAGTTGTGTGGATACCTGGTACCTGTTGAGTGAGAGTGGTTAGGGTAAGTATGGAATACCGATAGTGTAATTCACAAGTGATTGAGAGACCTTGTTATGAGTGATATTGTGCCTGAGAGGCTGTTACATTGTGAAATTTACTATTTTTCTCACTTTTCTTTATAGTGAGCTTTTCTAATAAATGTTGAATTACTGTTTTATGAAATCGTGTTTTATAAATGCTCGTCACAACACTCAAGTTTTTAGTTACTATGGTTACTTACTGAGTTGGCGTACTCACGTTACTCACTGCACCTATGTGTGCAGATCCAGGTACCAGACCATCTCGCTAGTTGATTTTTCTGACGCGCTTGGAGTTTGTTCGTGGATCGAGGTAGCTGCTCAGCGTCCCCACCTCACCTTCTTTCCTTTCCTCAGTTCATAGTTTTGTCTTTCATACTTCTACTCTTGTAGTAGCAAAGTCACTTTATTATACATTATGTTTATCATCCTAGATGCTCATGACAGTTGACTCCAGAGGTCTGGGTCGGTGTTAGGTTTTGACCATTTGGGTTATTATTTTCTTGTTGAACATGTCTTAAAAAGGAATGTTTTTCGCAATTTAAGGATATACTTATTATAAACGGAAAATGTTGATTTCATTATGTTAGAGGGCTAGCCTAGTTACGATAGGCGCCATCACGACCCTTGTTGATTTGGGGTCGTGAAAAGTTGGTATCAGAGCCTTAGGTTACATAGGACTCAACGATCATGAGTAGATTTTGTAGAGTCTTGTGGATCGGTAGGGAGACGTCTGTACTTATCTTCGAGCGGCTACGGAACGCTTAGATAAATATCGCATTTTCTTTAATTCTGTCGTGCCATTCTATTGATTATGGAAATATAAACTTATCTTGTTTCATTCTCTAACAGATGGTGAGGACACGAGCTAATGATCAGGGTAACCATACACCAGCTGAACCAACGAGAGGTCGAGGCCGTGGTAGAGGTAAGGGACCAGCCCGTGCATTAGCGGGGGTAATAGCAGTTGATCCCCCTACTATTCATGATCAGGATCCCGCCGCGGATATTCCAGCGGGACAGGCTCAGGCACCGGCAATGCCCATTGTTATACTGGGACTTTATAATACCCTACCCCAGATCTTGACCCTGTGTACCAGCCTTGCTCAGGTGGTTGTTGTATCTTCTACTTCCGCTACATCTCTGGCTGAGGGAGGCACTCAAGCACTAGCTGCCCGGACACATGAGCAGGCTGTACAGGGGCTACCGACACCGGGAGCAGTTCCAGCTCAGCAGGCTGTTCCATTTCAGGACTTCGTGGTTCCAGCTATGCCAGAGGATGAGCAGCGCAGACTTGAGAGGTTTAGTAGACTTCAGCCTTCGAAATTCATCGGCACAGAGGGCGAGGACGTACAAGGTTTTCTAGATAAGTGTTAGAGGGTACTTCGTACCACTGGGATTCTAGAGACCAGTGGAGTCTCATTTGCTACATTTCAGTTTTCTGGTGCTGCTTTCACTTCGTGGGAGTCTTTTGAGAGGTGTAGGCTTGTTGGTTCAGCACCCCTCACCTAGCAGCAGTTCTCCGCTATCTTTTTGGAGAAGTATGTCCCTCAGTCCCACAGGGAGGAGCAGCTCAGGCACTTTAAGCAGCTACGTCAGGGAGAGCTATCGGTGATGCAGTATGAGATGCATTTTTCAGAGTTGGCTCGTCATGCTACTGAGTCAGTCCCTACTCATAGGGAGAGGATCCGGAGTTTCATGGATGGCCTCACTTACCAGCTCCGTATTCTGATGACTAGGGAAAGAGTATCAGGTGCTACCTTCGAGTAGGTTGTTGATATTGCTCGAGATATTGAGTCTGTTTGCCATCAGGAGCGAGAGGAGAGAGTGTCTAAGAGGCCTCGTGGATCTGGCAGTTTCAGTGGTACTCCTTCCAGGGGGCAGTTTCAACACAGTAAAGGTCGCCAATTTAGGCCTTCTCAACTAGTTCGCCCAACTTATAGCGGTGCATCATCGAGGCAGGGTCCCCACGATTCACATCCAGGCCGCTCATAATTTAGTGCTCTCCTAGCTCAGAGCTCATCTCGGGCACCATCTATTCAGGATTCCTCCATGCATGGTTCTTTGAGTGGTTATGTTGGTTCTAGGGGTTCCCTTCAGTCCCCGTCTCCGGCACCAGGGAGTTTTTATGACTTTGGAGAGTTTGAGCATATGAGGAGGCAGTGTCCTCATCTTCTTGGAGGTCCATTTTAGCTGAGCAGCCATCCTTCGACTTCAGCTCCAATTACTTCAACACCCACCCAGGCAGCTAGGGGTGGGAGTTATTCAGCTAGAGGCCACCCTAGAGGGGGAGGTCGAGCAGGTGGAGGTCAGGCCCGTTTTTATGCAGTTCTAGCTAGGCCAGATGCTATGCCTCTTATGCAGTGATCACATGTATTATATCAATCTTTCACCGAGATGCTTTATCCCTATTTGACCCTGGTTCTACATATTCATATGTCTCGTCGTATTTTGCACATTTCCTGGGTATGCCCCGTGAGTCTTTAGTTACGTATTTTCATGTGTCAACTCCCATGGGTGATACTATTGTTGTGGACCGTGTGTATCGATCGTGTGTGATATCTATTGGGGGTCTAGAGACCCGAGTGGACCTATTATTACTCAGCATGGTTGAGTTTGATATGATACTTGGCATGGATTTGTTATATACGTGTCATGTTATTCTTGATTGTCACGCTAAGACTGTTACCTTGGCTATGCCTGGAATTCTGAGAATTGAGTGGAGAGGTTCTATTGAGTATGTGCGTATGTTGACCCATGTCACTGCATAGTTTTGATGATTGACAAATGGCTGACCAGTTGAGCCAGGTCCATCAGAGCACACATCTTGAACTGAAGAGCTGGCACATGAACTGTATATGCATAAGAGATATTTGTGAATGTGAAATATCAATGAACCAAGAGATTGTCTCCTAATGCAAAAAGGTTGCAAACTTATAAGAAGATTGAAGTCGAATTCAGCAAGGAAAGTAACAAAAGAAAGGAAGTTGAGTTTGGTACGAATTTGTTCTCCTAGGTAGAGTTGGACTAGAATTGGACGACAAGCTCAGCTGACTCTATAAATACTTGATGTATTTCCGCTGGAATTACACACGCACAAAAGCTGAATTGAATCAAAGTCTGAAAGAAAAGTTCCCAGAGTTAATTTGCTAGTAGAGTCATTGTGCGATTAAAAGGCTAGTTTCATCTGATTAATTATTGATTCAGGTTGATTGTAGTAGGAGTTTTAATATTGTATCTTTCAGCTTTCATAGAAGCACTTTTAATAGGTACGCATTATTCAAGTTAGAGTTAACTTGAGGCTTGTAGAAATTAGCTAGGGGCTAGTTACTACAAAGGGATTAGAGTTAGTCCTAGGATGACAAAAGAGTTTATTTTGTAAGTCCGTCTAGCTCAGAGTTTTTAGTGAAGAGTTCGAGAAAATCCTACGGAGGAGTAGGTCGTGGTTTTTTCACCTTTTTTAGCCAGGTGTTTTCCACGTAAAAATCTTAGTGTTTTTAATTTACTATTTTTAATATTCCGCAACAGTAGAAGTAACTACATCAAGAAGAACCAGGTTCTTCTATTGATACAACACTCGAAAATTGGGTACCAGACAAAGTAACTTATCTTGTTGTGTGGTATTGATGTCTAAATCACTAATTGGTATCAGAGTAGGTTATCCATGAAAGTCTAACACCTTGGAGAAGATCAATATGAGTGCACCATCTGGAAATTCGGAAGGTCAATCAACTGCAAGGCCACCACTCTTTAATGGCCAGTATTACTCTTGGTGGAAAAACATGATGAAGGACCACCTGATAGGAGAAGAATATGAACTCTGGGACATAGTCACTGATGGTCCTCTAGATACCATGATGAGGAATGCTGAAGGTATAGATATACCAAAGACTAGAGCTGATTGCACTGCTGCGGATCTGAAGAAATGGGAGAAGATTGCAAAGGCCAAAAAGTGACTAGTGTGTGGACTAGGTCCAGACGAGTACAGCAGAATCCAAAGCTGCATCACTGCCAAAGAGATTTGGGATACCTTGCAAGTAGCCCATGAAGGAACACCTCAGGTAAAAAGGTCAAGAGGTACTCTACTATACTCTCAGTATGAAAACTTCACTATGAAAGAAGGAGAGACTATCCAAGAGATGTACACAAGGTTCACAACCTTGACTAATGAACTGAAGTCTCTTGGAAGAGTCATTCTTGAAGAGGACAAGGTTGAGAAGATCCTAACAAGGGTCTTGCCTATTTCTTGCGAAAGCAAAATCACTGCTATCCAGGAATCCAAAACTATGGCAACCCTGAGATTGGATGAGTTGATTGGAAACCACTCTGCCTATGAACTGAGAAGGCAGACAATGAAGATGGATGGTCTAAATAAGGAGAGGAGTCTAGCACTAAGTATCACTGAGGGAGCAGATCTGGAAGATTATGAGATGGCCATAATCACCAAGGAATTCTGAAACTTTCTCATGAGGAAGAAGGGCATCTTTAGAGAAGGAAACTGCAACAAAGCAAAAGCTCCAGAAAGGCCAACCAAGGAGGGATGCTATAAATGTGGTAAGATTGACCATCTCGTCAAAAACTGTCCTCAGTGGGAAGTAAAATGGAAAAAAGAGAAATATGAGAGAAGGAAAAGGAAGAAAGAACATGTCCAACCCAAGAAAACCACAACAAAGGCTATGATTGCTGCTTGAGGGGAATGTTCAGATGAAGAATCAGAAGATGGCGAGACTGAAGATCAGGTGCTCAAGGAAATTGGAGAATTTGACAAGGAATCACATGAAGAACCAGAGGTAAGTATCTACTATCTTAAAAACAAAGTAAAGTTCTTATCTAAGAAAAACTCTATAAGTTGCTACTTGATTTCATAGATGATTTTGAGGAAACAACCAAAGAGAAGGATCAACTATCTAAAGAATGTGCAATGATAAAAGAAAAATGAACCTGGAAATCAGAGTCAGTGAATCTGAAAAGAAAAACATTGACTTGTTGAACCAGGTTCATCCACTTGAAACTGAGATTCTAGAACTAAAATCTAAAAACTTAAAGCTAAAGCTAGGATCCAGTAAAAAGGTTGTTGATTATTCTCATATCATGTTAGAAGAAAACATGGTAAAACTAAAAGATAAGATGTATGACAAGGATGAACAGATGAGAACTCTCAATGAAGAACTTGGCAAAGTCAAACATGAATTAGATCGAACTTGTAAATGGAATAAATCATCTGATGCCCTGATATGGATTTAAGAGAATCATAGTAGCAACAACATAGGGATTGGCTTTGGAAGTCAATTGCCCAAGTGGGATCCCAAAAACAAGTATCTCACACTTCTAGAGAGTAAAATCTACACCCACTGTGGTAAGACTGGGCACTAAAAATATGAGTGTACTGCAAAAGAGCAGGCCAGTCGAAGAAATGAGAGGTTTGTAAAAAGGAAAAACTGGCTACCAAATTGGGCCAGGAAAAATTTGATTCATCCATTCTCTCATAGAAAAGGACCCAAACTAGTTTGGGTTCTTATGACTAACCTCTTATTCTTTTTGTAGGTTCAAGTGAGAGTAAGCAGCCAGATTTGGTATTTGGATAGTGGCTGCTCAAAGCATATGACCGGGAACATGGAACAATTCCTTTCACTTAAAAGTATCAAATGAGGAAATGTNATTGGGGTTGGTAAGGTAGGTAAGGATGACACACGATCCATTGAACATGTGTATCTAATAGATGGCTTGAAATATAGCCTGATCAGTGTATCATAACTGTTTGACAGAGGTAACCTGGTTGCTTTTACTTCCACAAAATATTTTATGATTAACCTGCTTACTGACAAGATTGTTTTGCAGGGAAAAAGAATGAATAACATCTACATCATACACTTGTCCACACTGTCTGAAAATGAATCACTTGCCTAAGTGTGTTGGACAGTGATCCCCTCATGTGGCACAAACGACTTGGTCATGCAAGTTTAAATCAACTTAAAAAACTAGTCTCTAAGGACTTAGTGGTAGGACTTCCTAACATTAAGTTCAAAGAGGACAAAGTTTGTGAGGCATGTGCCAAGGGGAAGTAAGAAAATAGTCAGTACCACTAGGACGTTGGAACTGGTTCATATGGATCTATGTGGTCCTATGAGAACTTTAAGTAGAGGTGGTAAGAGATATGTGATGGTGCTAGTTGATGATTATTCAAGGTTCAATTGGACCTATTCCTGGCATCTAAGGATGAAGCATTTGATATGTTCACCTCATTTGTCAAGAAAACTCAAAATCAATTAGGACATCAACTACCATCAATAAGATCTGACCATGGTACTGAATTTGAGAATGCTATGTTTGCTGAGTTCTGTGATGAACATGGTGTTAATCATAACTTTTCTGCTTCTAGAACCCCACAGCAAAATGGGGTTGTTGAAAGGAAAAGCAGAACTCTTGAAGACATGGCAAGAACAATGTTTCTATCTAGCAAACTACCTCACAGCTTCTGGGCTGAAGCAATAAACACTGCTTGTTACATAATCAATAGATGCACGACCAGACCTCTGTTAGAGAAAACTCCCTATGAATTACTTAAAGGGAGAAATCCCAACATATCCCACTTTAGGGCTTTTGGATACAAGTGTTTTGTACATAATAATGGCAAAGATTCCTAGGAAAATTTGACAACATAAGTGATGAGGGAGTGTTCTTGGGATATTCATCACATAACAAAGCTTATAAAGTGTAGAATAAAAGAACTATGTGTGTAGAAAAATGTATACATGTTGTCTTTGATGAAACTAACATTCTTGCTAAGAGACAGGAACCTGAAGATGAGGAGCTTGGACTGGTAAAGAAGCAGTGATCAGATTGAAGCAAGCATGGAAGGTGGAACAGGTGATGGACCAGGTTGAATTACCCCAAGCATCTGTTTCAAAGAAGTCAAGTATGACACTTGGTACCCAGGCCACTAGATATATCAGTGATTGGTACCAAGTGGGTCTTCAGGAACAAGCTCGACGAGGATGGAATTGTTACAAGGAATAAGGAAAGATTAGTTGTTCAAGGTTATAGTCAAGAATAAGGAATTGGATATGATGAGACCTTTGCCTCTGTGGCAAGACTGGAGGCAATCAGACTTCTTATAGCATTTGCTGCACACATGGAATTCACTCTTCATCAAATGGATGTTAAGAGTGCCTTCCTCAATGGCTATCTGAAGGAAGATGTATTTGTCAAGCAGCCTCCTGGGTTTGAAAGCAAGGAGTCACCTGACCACATATACAAACTCGACAAGTCTCTATATAGTCTCAAACAAGAACCAAGAGCATGGTACTAACAATTATGAAAATTCCTGCTAGAACATGGGTACAAACGAGGCAAAATTGATAGTAGCTTGTTCTTAAGGGAAAAGGGTAAGGATCTCCTGGTTGTGCAAATAAATGTGGATGACATTATATATGGGGCGACTTCTGAGTTTCCTATGCCAATGGGAAGTGAGTTTGAGATGAGTATGATGGGTGAGGTAAACTTTTTCTTAGGCTTGCAAATTAAGCAAAACCCAAATGGAAGAATGATCCACCAACAATAGTTATGTGAAAGAGTTGCTCAAGAAGTTTAAAATGGAATACTCAAGAGAAATAGATACTCCCATAGCCACAACTACAAAATTGGATGTGGATGAACCTGGTTCATCTGTTGATCAGAAGCTACATAGAGGGATGATTGGGTCTCTATTGTATCTCGCTGCCAGCAGACCTGATATTGTGTTCAGCGTGGGATTGTGTACTGTGATTCAGGAAAATCAAAAGGAGTCCCACCTCACTGCAGTAAAGAGAATTTTGAGATATTTGAAAGGAACTACTGTTTTATGCCTTTGGTATCCTAAAGGTAGTAATTTCGTCCTTGTAGGATATGCTAATGCTGATTATGCAGGATTCTTGGTTGACAGGAAAAGTACTTCAGTTATGGCTCACTTTCTGGGTTCATGCCTTGTGTCTTGTGCTACCAAGAAACAAAATTCAGTAGCCCTGTCTACTGCTGAGGCTGAATATGTGGTTGCAGCCTCATGCTGTGCTCGGTTGCTATGGACTAAGCGACAACTTATGGACTTTAGTATTGATGTGGGATGAATTCCTATTTTTGTGATAACGCTAGTGCTACTAGTATGTCGAAGAACCCGGTTCATCACAAAAGGACTAAGCACATAGATGTTAGGCACCATTTCCTAAGGGATAACTATGAAAAAGGAATGATCTCAATCGAATTTTGTTCTACTGATGATCAAATTGCTGATATATTAACTAAAGAACTTAGTAGGGAGAATTTTGAGAGAACCATGCTAGAATTAAGGATTATTAAGATCACCTGATTGAAAATTGTTTTTATATAAAAATGAAAAACAAGTTTGGCTAGAAAATTATAACTAGGTAGTTAATCAGATTAATAATTGCTCAGCATCATGTCTTTATTGCCATACTCTTGTGCCATGTATTAATATGATTCCGTGGATACTAATAATGTTTATCTATCTTTGTAAATTGAGGCAATTTAAAGATTTCTAACCGAATGAACATGGTACATCCATGTTGATTCATCTGACTGACAAGGTACGTACTCTTCTCCATATATTAATTCAATTACAGTCATACATGAGCAGGATTCTTTCCATAATTGATTCAAATTCAAACACTTCGTAATCACCCAAATTGAACCAGTTTCAAGAAGTCCAGTTTTCACTTAATTAGCTTAGGTTAGGGGGAAATTAAATGTCTAATCAAGTTAGTCCTTCGGCGATTAGACTCCTACTTGAGTACAAATTCTGCAGGTTGAAATCTTCCTAGCAACATCTTATAAAAAGGTCATCATTAATCTTCTCTTCGTAAAGCTACATTCAAACAAAGTTCAACTCATACTACACAACCCAAAACTGGTAGCTCGCCTTTTCTTCCTAAGAATACATAATAATGTCTTCACCACCACCAGCTTCTTCTTCTAATTCATCACCCAATCGTGATTACAATAGAGGAAATTCTGAATCTGTCTCTAATTCTCCATCCATTTACAGTTCTGAATCACCAGAAATTTCATCAACCCCTGAAAATACACCCATTCCTGAACCCACTCCAAACCTTACTCCTGCCCCCAAGAATCATCTTGTCAAAGTTCTTGCCCGGAAATCTGTTGCTTCTAGGGCTAGAGAAATATTCTTGGATGATCTTATTAAAGTAGACAAAGGTACTAAGTCAGATTCATCCAGTGAATCCTTAATATCAGCCAATGAGGAAGACGCACTTGGTTCAACCAGTTCTGAAAAAGGTAATTTTGAAATCATTTATGAATTTATTTCTGTTGATAAAAGATTCATGTTGGTTGGGCCTGTTATCGATGTTGAAGTACCTGGAAGACAGAGGGGTGGTAGAAAAGAAAGAATTATTGAGAAAGAGGGAAAATAAGTTGTGAGGAAACCTAGGGAGGATGGTACCACACTGGTTATCTGTGGTCCCGTTCCTGAGACTGTTGGAGAAAACGTCACATATTTAGGGGGAAGCATAGTTAAGGAAGCTGCATCAGGTCTTGCAAGTCTGAAGAAAGGAACAGATGAACCTGGGGAAGAAACATTGGCTGAAAGGATGAAGAAACTAGGGGAGTCCTATAACCCCAAGAAAAGAAGGAATCAGAAGCCTAAGAAGGCAACTCACTCTGTTCCTTCAAAGAAAAGAAAATTTTCGAAAGTTGCTGATGTTCCTGCTCCAAAAGTAAGAGCTACTCGTAGCACTGTGAGAGAGGAAGAAGAGAAATTATAAAAGGCTCTGAAAGAGATCAAGAAGAAGAGAGCAGCAAAAGGAAAAGCAAAAGATGGAGAGCCTGTTGAGGCTATTGAGATTGAAGAGACGGCGTTAGACCTGGTCCAATAGGAGGAGCAGACTGCTCCAGGTGTTGCTGAGAGACCAAAACCCACAAAGGCTAAGGCTTCTTCAAAGAAGTCAGCTAGAATGTCTGTCACACCAACAAGATCTGTTAGGAGGACCAGGGCCAAGCCAACGAAAGTGAAAATGGTTGAGAAAGGGAAAGAGAAAAATATTGAAGGGTAAGCTGGTGAAGGATTTAGAGGAGCCTGGAATGCAATTTCTGCTAGAAACTCTGCAGGTGCGGGGTTGGAAGGACATGGTCCTTTGCATGGAAGGCAGGCTGGCAAGGGCTGAGTTGGTAGAATTCATATGAAATTCCATTGTCAAGGAAGGTAGGGTCACCTCCATGGTCAAAGGAATTGAATTTTCCTTTGATGCTAAAGAACTGGGTGTTATTCTGAACATACCAGCTGAGGGCTATGAGGACTACACAAGAAAAAGATGGCCTTGTCTAGATAGGATGACCTCATCAATCAACATCACCTGATTCTTCAGTGATAGTGAGATGGACATTCAACCCAGGCCGGTTTACAAGAATGAAATGAAGCCAGAGGACAAGCTACTCTTCGAGTTTGTCATCAAGTTCCTACTACCTAGACAAGAAAGAAGGTACATTGCAAATTATATGGATCTTACCTTCATTGAGTGCTTGTACAGGGGAAAGTAAATAAATTGATCGGATTTCATAATCCAATTCTTTGACAGAGTTGTGAATGGAACCAAAGCATACGAAATCCCATATAGCTTCATTCTGAAAGCAGTGCTTGCACATTTTGGGGTTCCAGTGAAGAAGGTTGAGATGGCTACTTCCAAAGACCAATTTGGGAAGGAAACTTTGCTGACATGTGATTACAATGTCAATGTTCATGTGGATGAACCTGGTTCATCTAGGAAGCAACCAGTCAATAGCAAAGCTAGAACTCTGGTGCAGGAAAACGAGATTAAGGATATGGAGATCCTACGTTTGATGTCTCGTCTGATTGAGGTTGAAACTGAGCGGGATGATCTTAGGGATGAATTAGCAAAGGAGAAAGAAAAGAACGAGGGTGTTCTTCAACAGATGCTTTCTCTCCTACAGTCCAAGACCACAACCTCCTATGCACCTTCCCATCCTTAGGGTTTCCAAAACATCCAAAACTCCTCTTTAGACTAGTTGTTCAGTTTCAATTATTTTTACTCTGTTTTTTTCTCATGGTTGGTTTGTTTTTGTTTTTCTGTATGGTGGTTGATAATCATTCCTGATCAATGAATTTTGCTTCTAGCTATTGACTTGTCTCAATTTCTTTGTTAGCTAATATTTATTGGCTTCTTGTGTTGATTAATCATGCTTTGCACCTGCAGTTGCCTCAATGGCTATGAGTAATAATTAATAAATCTTCTAAGTATATCATTTTGCAAACTTTTCGATGATGCCAAAAGAGGGAATATATGTGAACTTTTTCAATTTTTTTTAAAAGTGATATTTATAACCTAATGAACCTGGATTCTCTATGATTAATGCTTAAAACCATACAACGTGTTTGAAGTGTATACAGGATTAAGCACATAGTTTGTCATTATCAAAAAGGGGGAATTTGTTGACCCATGTCACTGCATAGTTTTGAAAATTGACAAATGGCTGACCAGTTGAACCAGGTCCATCAGAGCACGCATCTTGAACTGAAGAGTTGTCACATGAACCGTATATGCATAGGAGATATTTGTGAATGTGAAATATCAATGAACCAAGAAATTGTCTCCTAATGCGAAAAGGTTGCAAACTGATAAGAAGATTGAAGTCGAATTCAACAAGGAAAGTAACAAAAGAAAGGAAGTTGAGTTTGGTACGAATTTGTTCTCCCAGGTAGGGTAGGACTAGAATTGGATGACAAGCTCAACTGACTCTATAAATACTTGATGCATTTCTGCTGGAATTAGACACGCACAACAGATGAATTGAATCGAAGTCTGAAAGAAAAGTTCCTAGAGTTAATTTGCTAGCAGAGTCATTGCGCGATTATAAGGCTACAATTCAACTAGAAGAACCCGTTCCATCTGATTAATTATTGAGTCTAGTTCATTGTAGTAGGAGTTTTAATGTTGTATCTTTCAGCTATCATAGAAGCAATTGTAATAGGTACGCATTGTTCAAGTTAGATCTAACTTGCTTGTAGAAATTAGCAATGGGCTAGTTACTACAAAGGGATTGGAGTTAGTCCTAGGATTACAAAAGAGTTTATTTTGTAAGTCCGTTTGGCCAGAGGTTTTAGTGAAGAGTTTTAGGAAATCATACTGAGGAGTAGGCCCTGGTTTTTTCACCTTTTGAGCTAGGTGTTTCCCACGTAAAAATCTTTGTGTTTTTAATTTACTGATTTTAATATTCCACAACAGTAGAAGTAAGTACATCAAGAAGAACCAGGTTCTTCTATTGAGACAGCACTCAAAAATTGGGTATCACACAAAGTAACTTATCTTCTTATGTGGTATTGACGTCTAAAACATCAGCCTAGCAGGGTGATTTCTTACATGAAGGATAAGCGTATGGTTGAGAAGGGATGTTTATCGTACTTGGATTTTGTGAGGGATGTTAGTGGTGAGACTCTTGCTGTTGATTCTTTTCTGGTTGTCCGTGATTTTGCGGACGTGTTCCCTGCAGACCTGCCAGGCATGCCACCTGATCGGGATATTGATTTTGGTATTGATCTGGTTCCAGGCACTTAACCTATTTCCACTCCACCTTATCGTATGGCACCATCAGAGTTGAGGAATTGAAAAAATAGCTTAACGAACTCCAAGATAAGGGGTTCATTCGGCCTAGTGTGTCACCTTGGGGTGCACCGGTGTTGTTTGTGAAGAAGAAGGGTGGCTTTATGTGCATGTTTATTGATTATCGACAGCTGAACAAGGTTACGGTGAAGAACTAGTATCCTTTGCCTCGTATTGATTATCTGTTTGACCAGCTTCAGGGAGCCAGGTTGTTCTCTAAGATTGACTTAAGATTCGGGTATCATTAGTTGAATATTCGGGACTCGGACATCCCGAAGACTGCTTTCAGGACCAGATATGGTCATTATGAGTTTCTTGTTATGTCATTTGGGCTGACCAATGCCCCAACAACCTTTATGAACTTGATGCACAATGTGTTCCAGCCTTATCTTGATTTCTTCATCATCATTTTTATTGACGACATCTTGGTATATTCCCGGTCTCTGGAGGATCATGAGCAGCATTTGAGAGTTGTGCTTCAGTCTGTGAGGGAGAGGAAATTATATGCAAAGTTTTCGAAGTGTAAATTCTGGCTTGATTCAGTTGCATTTTTGGGCAATATGGTGTCTTGTGACGGGATCAAGGTAGATCCGAAGAAGCTGGAGGCGGTGCAGAGTTGACCTAGACCGTCGTCAGCTACCGAGATTCGCAGCTTCCTTGGTTTGGCAGGGTACTATCGCCGTTTTGTAGAGGGATTTTCATCTATTGCAGCACCTATGACGAGACAGACCCAGAAGGGTGATCAGTTCAGGGGGACTGAGGAGTGTGAGGAGAGCTTTCAGAAGCTCAAGTCAGCTTTGACTACAGCTCTAGTGTTGGTTTTGCCTACTGGTTCAGGTTCTTATACAGTTTACTGTGATGCTTCTAGAGTTGGCTTGGGAGCGGTATTGATGTAGGGCGGTGGGGTGGTTGCCTACGCGTCTAGACAGTTGAAGGTGCATGAGAAGAACTACCCAGTGCACGATCTTGAGTTAGCTGCCATTGTTCATGCCTTGAAGATCTGGCCCCATTATTTGTATGGTGTGTATTGTGAGATCTTCATTGATCACCGTAGTTTGCACTATCTGCTGAAGTAGAAGGACTTGAATTTACATCAGAGGAGATGGTTGGAGCTTCTAAAGGATTATGACCTCACTATTCTATATCATCTGGGAAAGCCAATGTAGTGGTCGATGCCTTGAGTCGTAGAGCAGAGAGTTTGGGGAGTCTACCCTACCTTCCAGCAGCTGAGTGAACTTTAGCACTTGATGTTCAGGCCTTAGCGGGTCAGTTGCTGAGATTGGATTTGTCAGAGCGCTCTCGAGTATTGGCTTGTGTAGCCTCTAGGTCTTCCCTTTATGATCAGATTAGAGCACGCCAATATGATGACCGACACTTGCTAGTCCTTCAGGACAGGGTCCATCGAGGCGATGCTAAGGAGGTGACTATTGGTGATGACGGGGTAATGAGGATAGGCCTCGAGAGTTGATTTTAGAAGAGGCTCACAGCTTGTGGTATTCCATCCATCCGGGTGCCGCGAAGATGTAGAAGGATTTGAGACAGCATTATTGGTTGAGGCGGATGAAGAATGATAT
Source organism: Nicotiana knightiana (assembly GCA_005239525.1). Taxonomy (NCBI): domain Eukaryota; kingdom Viridiplantae; phylum Streptophyta; class Magnoliopsida; order Solanales; family Solanaceae; genus Nicotiana; species Nicotiana knightiana. Next base: position 75,088 of record ML434943.1, on the reverse strand, counting down.
TGTTGAGTTTGTATCTCGGTGTCTCAACTGTCAGCAGGTCAAGTATGAGCACCAGAGGCCAGGTAGATTACTTCAAAAGTTAGACATTCCAGAGTGGAAGTGGGAGCGGATCAACATGAACTTTGTAGTTGGGCTCCCATAGACTTCGAGGAGATTTGATGCTATATGGGTCATTGTGGATCGGCTGACCAAGTTCGCGCACTTCATTCTTATTGGTACTACTTATTCTTCGGAGCGGTTAGCGGAGATTTATATCAGGGAGATTGTCTGGTTGCACGGGGTCCTCTATCATTTCCGACAGAGGTACTTAGTTAACATCTCATTTTTGGAGAGCCGTACAGAGAGAGTTAGGTACTCAGGTCGAGTTGAGCACAGCATTTCATCCTTAGACCAACGGGCAGTCAGTGCGTACTATTCAGATTTTGGAAGACATGTTGTGTGCCTGTGTCATTGATTTTGGGGGTTCATGGGACCAGTTTCTGCCGCTCGGGGAGTTTGCTTATAATAATAGTTACAATTACAGTATTCAGATGGCTCTGTATGAGGCGTTATATGGTAGGAGGTATAGATCTCCTGTGGGTTGGTTTGAGCCGGGTGAGGCTAGGTTATTGGGCATAGACTGGGTTCAGGATGCATTGGATAAGGTGAAGTTGATTCAGGAGCGACTTCGCACGGTGCAGTCTAGGCAGAAGAGTTATGTGAACCAGAAGGTCCGGGATGTGTCTTTCATGGAGGGAGAGAAGGTACTGTTGAAAGTGTCACCCATGAAGGGTGTTATGAGATTCGGTAGAAGGGGAAAGTTGAGTCCCCGGTTCATTGGGCCTTTTGAGGTGCCTCAGAAGATTGGAGAGATGGCTTATAGACTTGCCTTGCCACCTAGCTTATCGAGTATTCATCCGGTGTTCCATGTTTCGGTGCTCCGGAAGTATATTGGTGAGCCATATCATGTTTTATACTTCAACACAGTGCATCTAGAGGGTGATATGTCATATGAGGTAGAGCCAGTGGCTATTTTGGGTCGTCATGTCAGGAAGTTGAGGTCTAAGGATATAGCTTCAGTGAATGTGCAGTGGAGAAGGCAGCCAGTGGGGGAGGCCACCTAGGAGACCGAGCGGGAGATGCATAGCAGATATTCTCACTTATTTGAGATTCCAGGTATGTTTCTTGACCCGTTCAAGGACAAACATTTGTTTAAGAGAGGGAGAATGTAACGACCCGGCCGGTCGTTCCGTAGAATTTGCACAAAGATTTTTGTTTCTGCCTTTTTATGCATTGTTTAAGTTTTTTATGATGTTTCGATTCGGGTGGTTCCGGTTCGGAGTGGTTGTAGTGAGGATTGAGACACTTAGTCTCTTAAAGTAGCCCTATTGTTTGAAAAGTCAACTGGGAGTTTACTTCTTGTAAACGGCCTCGGAATGCAGGATTTTATGGCTCGGATAGATTCGTTAGGTGATTCTGGACTTAGGAGTGTGTTCGAAATGTAGTTTTGAGGTCCGGTGTAGAATTAGGCTTGAATTGGTGAAAGTTAGTTTTTGGCCATTTTGGGTTGGCAGTGGAAAATAGGCTACCAAGATCGGAATGGAATTCCGGAAGTTGGAGCAGATTCATAATGTCATTTTCGATATTTGTGCAAATTTTCAGGTCAATCGGATGTGTTTTGGTTGGTTAGGGTTGAGTTTGATGTGATTTTTGTTGTTTTTGCATTGTTTTGGTGTTTCGAGGGTTCGACTAAGTTTGAATGAGGTTGTGGGACTTGTTGGTATTTTTGGTTGGGGTCCCGAGGGGCTTGGGATGATTTAAGATAGCCATCAGAGGATTTCGAGCTGGGAATAGTAGTTGATGCTGCTGGTGCTGGTGTGACCGTTCCAGTGGATAGGAGACCGCAGGTGCGGGCTTGCAGAAGTGGACAAGGCTCTGCAGATGCAAAATTTGGCTGGGTCAGTGAAGATCGCAGATGCGGGTGCGGGGCCGCACCTGCGGTGTCGCAGGTGCAGAAATGGAGTCGCAGGTGCGGAAGTTTGACTTTTAGTGTTTTCTCGCAGGTGCGCACCTGGGAACGCAGGGGCAAGATTTAGGCCGCCGGTGTGGAAATCCCTGGGCAAACCATATCGAAAGGGTCCTTAGCGAATTTTGGTCTTTGTTTCACCATTTTCATACGGATTTGAAGCTTTTGAAGGGTTTTTAAAGAGGGGAATTGATAGTTCTTCATTGAGGTACGTATTTTGGACTTAAAACTCGTTTATGTGTGATTAAAGGTCTGATTAGTGGTGAAAATTGGGGAAAATCAATGCTTAATATGGGTAATTAGGGCTTGTGACTAAGAAATCTTAAAATGGGAATTTGAGGGGTCATTTGGACTCCGATTTCAGTGTTCTTGGTATGTATAGACTCGTGGGAGGATGAGGATTCTTGTGGTGTAAATTTTATCGACGTGGACTTGGCATATAATAATGATATAAATTTGATATTTGGTAGATTTGGAGCAATTGGAGGCCGAATCTAGAGGCAAAGGTACTGCATACTAGTATTTTTAGCCGGTTTTGAGGTAAGTAACAATTGTAACTCTAGACCTGAGGGTATGAAACCCCGGTATTTCACATTGTTTTGTTAAATGAGGAGACGCACATGCTAGGTGACGGGCATGTGGGCGTGCAGCGATAGGGATCATGACTTGGTCTGTCCCGTAGCAACTACTAAGCCGTATAATTGATTTGAAATCATGAAATAACATGTATTTTAGAAACTTATAATTTTCTTTGGGCTGTAAGCCATATTCGGGGCCTTGTGCCGATCTTTTTAGACCCTCATGGGTATTTTTACACTATTCTCTGTTAGTAAATAATTTGTGAACTCAGTGAGCCTTACGACTTGTCGCTATTTTCACTATTATTACACTGTTTAGATATTGTGAGGTATTTTGGGTTGAGCCCCGTGATGTTGAGATAAGTTGTCCGAGTGGTTTGAGAGAATGACTGAGTGAGGCCGAGAGCCGAGATTTCTGAGGATAGTTATGGATCAGGTTGCACGCCGCAAGAGATATTATATGGATCCGGCTGTGCGCCACAGCATATGTATATTGGATCAGGTTGCACGCCACAACAACAAAGTGTTTGAGCTGTAGGAGCCCCTCCGGAGTCTGTACACCCCAATGAGTACAGTCGACTAGGGTGAGCATGGAATACCGATAGTGTAATTCACGAGTGACTGAGAGACCTTGTTATGAGTGATATTGTGCCTGAGAGGCTGTTACATTGTGAAATTTACTGTTAATCTCACTCTTCTTTATACTGAGCTTTTCTAATAAAAGTTGAATTACTTTTTTATGAAATCCTGTTTTGTAAATGCTCGTCACCACAGTCAAGTTTTTAGTTACTGTGGTTACTTAATGAGTTGGCGGTTACTCCCTGCAGCTCTGTGTGCAGATCCAGGTACCCGACCATCTTGCTAGTTAATTTTTCTGACGTGCTTGGAGTTTATTCGTGAATCGAGGTAGCTGCTCAGCATCACCATCTCACCTCCTTTCCTTTCCTCAGTTCATAGTTTTGTCTTTCGTACTTCAGACTCATATAGTAGCAAAGTCACTTTATTATACATTTTATTTATCGTCCTAGATTCTCATGACAGTTGAATCCAGAGGTTTGGGTTAGTGTTAGATTTTGATCGTTTGGGTTATTATTTTCTTGTTGAACTTGTTTTGAAAAGGAAATCTTTATCGAAATTTAAAGATATACTTATTATAAACCGAAAGTGTTGATTTCATTATGTTAAAGGGCTAGCATAGTTACGATATGCGCCATCACGGCCCTTGTTGATTTGGGATCGTGACACTAACTTGACTAGAATTTCACAAGGAATCCATTGGAGGCATAAAAAGTGAGTTTCAAGATTGTTTGGCACGACAAACAACGCACAACAGCTAGCAGAAAAATATATAGAACAAGGGTTTGTTCATTCGGTCATATTTTGAGTTGGGGACCTCGAATTTCGGCGATTTTGGAGGATATTTTCACCATGTGGATTGGGGTAAGTGTTCTCTACTTAGTTTTTTTTTTTATATTTCATGAATCCATCTTTGTTTTTGGGATTTGATTGATGATTTTAAAATGAAATTGAGGGAGTTAGGGCTTGAGTTTTGGAGAGTTTGAGGTGAGGATTTGGGGGATTAAACAGAGTCTGATTTTGACGAATTTTTGGCATATCTTGTAGTTTTTATTGTGGAATTCGATTCATTAGCCTATGTTGATGGTATTAATATGATTATGGTTAGGTTCAGAGCTTTTGGAGACCGAGTCTAGAGACGAGGGCATCCCGGAGTAGGATGTCACGCTATTGAGGTATGTATCTTGCCTAATCTTGTGTGGGGGACTTCCCCTTAGGATTTGAGTCCTCTGTGTTAATTGTAACCTGTGCATGCAAAGTGACGAGTGTGTGCCCGGTCTTATTTATGGAAAATTTGCCTTTAGGGTTCTTAGGGCATTATATTCATTAAGCGGGAAGTTTTCTGATATAATTGGGTTTCAAATATGCTAGTTTTACCTCTACATGCTCTATACATGTTGTTAGCTTTTCTATAACTCCTACTTGTTATTTGGCCCTTATTTGCCTTAATTGAAGTGATTGCCTTCCTTAATGTTTTGATACTTCTTAATTGTGAGTACCTCTATGACTCTGTGCAAATATGCTACATGTTCAATGGTTGTGGTTGCCAGTAAAGTTATCACTTATCTTACTTGCCTCGTTGTCCATGTGAAGGTTGTTGTATTCCTTTGATTTTTTCGTGATTCTCTAGTGGGATCGGGATGCGCACTGCATAAATATATGCGTTCATGTATTCTTTTCTGACTGTGTAGGTTATTCCACTATTTTTGCGTTTCATTTAAGGATTGGTTATAGCTGATACTGATATTACTCCAATTGACTTGCCGTTCTTCCCTTCAGTTCGTTTCCTAGAACCATTACTCTGGTGAATTATTTCTCAAAGTAAATTTACTACGTTGAATCATTTTCTCATGTCCCGAAGTTGTTAGTACTATAGTGATTTAAAATAAAAGAATTAGTATTACGCTACTTTCTATGACACCTTTTAAATTTGACTCGCCATATATATATATATATATATATCGATAATTTTTATACATTATTTCAATTAGTTTTTAACTAAAATTTTCTCAACACGATGAGATTGAATCTTACTTAAAAAGAGTTTCTGGTAAGTTTTAATTTAGTAAATCCTATATTAATGTCAATAATTTACCCGATGTTGTATTTTATTTGAAAGGGGTATTTTATTCATTCAAATGAGTTCTGAAAATAACTTCATCTTTTCCTCGTTGATTTCCTAATTAGTTTAGAGACTGTAATTTACTTTATGGTATATATATGAGACTCCTTGAACATCTTAATTGCATTGGCTACAGACATTATGTACTGGGTAGTATGTGGATTTTGTTTTCAAAAGTCAGATAGGGATATGTGGGCACAAGGTGCCATGTGTGCTAAAGGTTTGGAAATTGAGATTTGTGATATGAGGTACCGAGGATTGAGATGGTTGGGATTGTGTATTAGAAATGATGTGATTGATTGAGTTAACATCACCTTCTTTATTTGAGTACATTTTTTATTGTCTGTTCCCTAGCTATGTTGGTGTTAATTTACTTGGCTATCTTTTGTTACCATCTGTGTTTCTCTTTATTGTATCTACTGTTTGTAGTTTGATTTCCCCCTGTTATTGACATTTCTTTGCTATCTTTATCTTGATCGTTTATTGTTATTATTATATTCTATTTAATTTATTTGACCAGTAGGTGTCCTGACTGTTCCTCATCACTACCCCATCGAGGTTAGTCGCGATACTTACTGGGCACCGCTGTGGTGTGCTCATACTACACTTCTGTACATTTTTGTACATATCCAAGTATTTGATCGTTAGTAGCTGTGCGGATCGTTGTTGTTGATACTCAATTTTTCCCAAAAAAATATTTTAAACTGCATACATACCTTCAAAATCATGCATTAATAGTAATTGGTATTTTTTCCATAATTTTCCTACATTTTTTTAGTATTTTATTCTAAATAAATAATTACAAAATTGCATCACAAATGGTTTCCAAACATTTCTTGATTTATTATTTATATTAATGGTCTTGTTAAGTCCAAATTATTTCATACATAGCCTATTTGGGCACCTTTTGGATATAATTGCAATTACTTTGCAATCATAGCCCATGCATATATTTTTGTACTATTTTACCAGGAATTAGTCTTTTATATTTAGAAATACCAGATAATCATTTTTTTGAAATATTTCATTGTATGAAATTCATTTTTTATAATTAGTAACTATTTCATAAAATTATTTAAAATTTTCTTGGTATTTAACAAACAACCCCATTACATTTCAACCATAACCTATTGAAATCAGCCTAAAACACCTAATTATGCTAGCCAAACAGACCCAAACCCAATTCCTAAATATACCCAACCCAATTCCGCCCAAATCCTGCCCGTTGATCATTTTTGGTCAATGGTCCAGGTTAATTCTTACTTTAATTAACCTAAATACCTTCCCCCCAAACCCCTCGTTTCCCTCACACTCACCCGTCGTCACTCCCCTCTTCTTCTATCAAACGCTCTCCGCCCTAACCCTAATCCCCCTCCGTCGTTGCTTGCTCGCCGTTGACTATGGAGGCTTATCACCATCCTACAGCCCTTAATGGCCCTCTTACGCCGGGATTCCTGCTGTCTTGAGGACCTCAAGGGACCAGTGGCCATTCACTCACCCCTGGGCCTGGTCTCACCATTCTCAGGCCACCATGGCTCGATTTGAGTAAGATCGTCCTATTTCTTCACTAAATCTATGGTTTCTAAGACGATTCTCTCATCTCTGGGCTATCTATATCTGAAACCCTATTTTCTAACTCCTGACTTCTTAGACCTGTAATAGATCTGAGTAGATCCTGAGTTATTTTGCTGTTTTCCCTACTGATTTCTCTGATTTTTTGCTAAAACGCCTCTTCGTCTTCAAACTAGGGTTTTTGACATCTTTTCAAAAATGATTCTTCTTCTGATTTAAGTGTTATTCTATGTTTTTTACTATTTTTAAACGTTTATTCATGTTTTCCCCTTTTATCTAATTTATTATGTTAAAACCCTAAGTCCCTTGGTCTTAATCCTAGGTTCGGAGTTTGTCTCTGATGATTTCATTCGTATGTGTTCTTGTTTCTCATGAACACTCTTAGTTTCTGTGATTTTACCCTATTATGTTCAGTAGGGTTTCTGACCCTTGCTTCTTCCGCTTATATTATGTTTATTCTGTTAATTCCTCTAACCAGTTCTATCTTCTCTAGTTGAATCCCTGATTCTATGTGATTTTACTTTACTATGTTTCTGATATTTACTTCTTCTTGCCTATTATGTGTTTTTTCCGTTTGCTCATAGAAATTTTATGTTAATTCTCCCCTTAATCAGTATTGTTCCTATTTGAATCCCTAATTTTTAGTGATTAACACCTTTTACTTATTTCCTGTGATGATAGGTTTTACTGATTTCTGACCTCTAAGTTATTTTCTCGCCTTATTTTATGGTTGACTATACTGTTAATTGATTCTTATGATATTTTCTTAATTAGAACCTTGTGTACCTAGCCCTAATTACCTTTTCCGTACTTGCATTGTTTGAATTGTTTCCTTATTTGTTATGCCCCAGTTACACATTGATTTCTTTCCCGATTTGTTACATGTTCTTACCGTTTGAAATTAACTCCCTTAATCAAGGGAGTACTTGCACTGATTATACTCTAATTGGTTCTGAGTTCCATAATTTACTGCCTAATTTTGATTCTTACCTTATTCTACCTAGTGTCAAACTACTATAAATATTTTTCTCTTTTATTAACTCACCAGACAGGAACACTAGTTCAAATTCTATCTCTCACACTCAAAGCTTTTCTGCTCTCTTTCTATGTTACTTACTATTATTATGAGTTAGCCGGCTGAAAGGCAAGCCTAACTATTGTGCTCTCCTGTCCCTTCACATTTATGTTTACAGTCTTCTTTACTGGTATGTTCTGATTTTAATTTAAGTCCCAAACCAATATGCTTCTTTTACTTCTTCAATTTATCATGTTTCTAATATGTTTCTATCAGTGGTTTTGTTGTTCAACCTGCAACTAATATGTCTATTTTACTGCTTTATCAGCATGCTTCGGAATATGTCCAACCCCTTAGGATCAGCCTGCTTATGAACCCCCTTTGTAGTATACCCCAATGTCACTCTACCTTACTTATATTTTCCCTGATTTCTATCACGAACCTTTTGTGCAAAGCAATTAGTAATCCTAAGTTGTCTGATCCTGTGTTGGTTCTGAGATTCATAATATGTTGATTCCCTAAACCCCTATAAGAATTTTTATGCTCCTATAACTATGTGTGCACTACATGTGCTCTATGTGTCCCCAATCCCCATTACCCCTATGTGTAGATTTGTTCTTCATAGTTCGGTTCTGTGTTCTTTAAGTATTGCTGAGTCTTGTTTTGGTTCTATGTTTGATCTGCTGTTGTTTAATTATATAACTCTCTATTTTCAAAAGTTGTTTTACTGAATGACTCCCTCTTTTATTTCACAAAAACTATTTCAAGCAAGTATCTTTTAACACTGTTTTCTTGGTAAAACCTTTTAAAAACTATATCAAGAACTCTCACTCTACTCTTAGATCCTTAAGTTATGCCCCTCTAATGTGTGACTTCTTAGGGATCCCGATGAGATCCCTCTGAACTCTGATGCATTAGGGATGGCACTTCCACACTGCACTTACTCAATTATGGCTGTGAAATCTGGGTGTGAGCACTGCCCGCTATCCCTTGAGGTCCTTAGGGAACTATGACACACCCGGATATGAGAAAGGTTACAAAACATTTGGGCATCTGAGGTTTTGAGAATCTGGGCCTGTTTTCAGGCTCCCCATAGTGTAACTTCTTATATTTATTTATCTATTTATGTAATTCATTCACATTGGTCTGTAATAATTGTTGAAGACAAATATTGGGGATTGATAGTGAAAAGGCGAGGGTAGTTATATATGTTATCAATATCAATGGGGTAGAAACCATGCCCTAGGCTTACATTTCTATGTGCGCATTTCCATGTTTAGGACCAATACATTCTAAGTATGTCATGCATTAGATATCATGTTCTTAGGTTTACTGTTTCAACATCTCATTTGACATTACTTTGTCACTTAAAAATCATTCTTCAGGGCTAAATAATAACACTAACATGAACTGTTATTCCTGCACATTTTTTGAAGTCATTCTTAACAATGCTTTAATATTTTGTGCATCCTTTTTTAGGAACTCTGCATATCCTGAGATCATGCTGTGCATATAGAGATCCTACTTTAGGAACTCTGCATTTTATATGTGCATTAGATACCATGCTTTAGGATCTTGTTTGTACTCGCTCAGTCACACCTAGTTAAACTGTTAACGCATGAAAAAGGATAAAAAACATGTCTCACCATGTTTTAAACAAGCTGGTAATAACCCCTGTGTTTTTGCAACACTTAGAACATCATGGTTTAGGTAAAACAACTTCTAAACTATTTTTTTTAAATAGGTAACCAACTTTTATAAAACTGGAAAACAATTACTTTTGTGTTTACTGCTTAATGGTTAACAGGCTTAAAATCACTAGGCAAACTGATTAAGGCCCCTGCTTCTGGGTTTATAAAGTAAAACTGCATATCTTCTGTATTTTGATATTCACTTAGACATCATGTTTTAGGATCCTGTCTAATAATACTGCTCTTATTTGTGTTTGAGTCGTGTTGTTTAAATGCATTATTTGTGGAGGTAAATCTGAGCCTCTTAATGATTTTTCCCCGCCTTTATCTGTTAAAGTCCTATATGTTCTTGCCTGTCGCCTAGTATTTTCTCCTTTCAACCTTAGGGGTCTATTTAGAACTGCCTTTAATTAGGGGGTCCCAATCTCCTCCAGGACCATTAAGGAAGGACGGGTAACAACACGCATAGAGGTCGTTAAATAAACTCGCTTAATAACCGCTAAGGGGTGGGGAAGGGTACATATAGATATGATAGCCGGCGCGCTAATGCAAGGTATAGCCCCTCATTGAGGACTGATTACCGGGCATTGAACTGATGTGATCCTAAAGGATAAACAACCTAGGACCCCCTATCCCTTACATATGTGTGTTTAGATCATAACTCTTTCAAAACCTTATATTTGTGCCTAGACTCTAAATCTCTTAATCTTTAGCACATATGTGCGTTTAGACTGTGAATCTTCTTAAAAATTTTATTTACTTATGTGATTTTATTGCTTATGTGCTACCTGTACCTATTTAAAACTCATAAAGTTTGTTTGGCCGGGAACCAAACTTGTGGACTTCGAGGGGTGCCTAACACCTTCCCCTTGAAGTAATCTCAAGCCCTTACCCTATCTCTGGTTATCCAATATGTGTTTGTAAATGACCCTTAGTAGGTGACCTAACGCACCTTAATTTGTTAGGTGGCGACTCTTCAATTCCTTACCCATTTCCCAAAAGGAAATGAGTTGTCCCAATAATGTCAAAAACCCTGAGTGATCCGAAAGGAGAGGAAAAAAGGGGCCGCGACAGCGTGGTGACTCTGCTGGGGAATTACCTAGGCTTTTACCATTTCAAACTGCTTTGTGAACTTGTCTTTACTTTGTTAATACTTGCAACCTTTCCCTTTACCCTCCTTTATGTGCAATTAATTGTTTATCTCTTTCAAGTACTTGTTCTTTTCAAAATCAAAACTGACACGTTTCTTTTTGTTTTCCTTTGTAACCGCTTTTCAATCATAACTGTTGTATTTACCGCTTTCATAACGTGAAAATACATGACACCATGCGTTTATTGCTCATTTATTGTTGCATAATCATGCTCAACATCATATTTCACTCGTTCCTAAACAAATCCTAAACAAAACTAGTCGATCAGCAGTGAGGTCGACGGTTTCGTGCCTTTCCCTCTTAAGTTGTCCGCTTGATTGTAATTGTCTAAAACCCCATAGAAACCTTACTCTATTATATGGTACATGAATCATGGTGAAACCTAGGTGGGTTAATGTGTCGTCCGCACAATAACCCTTTAAGACAGCCTTATCCAAAAGCCCACCAGGTTTATCATAATCCCAACGGACGCAATCACGTTTCGTGCATTTATTTGGAGAACTAAATGCCTGTCTGCTAATCATAAGTCTGGTGGGGGTAAGGGTCTGATGCACAGGGGATGACAAGGACCGGCAGGGTCTATACACCTGAACACTTGGTAAAGTCTAGCAAGAATTCTTCCAACAGGCCACCCATCATTGCGACAGGCCCATATGATCTTTGGAGGAAGGTGCAGGCCATGGAATACTCAGTCATCGATCAGCTGAACAAAACTCCAGCCCAGATATCCATTATGTCATTGTTGCAAAATTCAGAGACACACAGGAATACTTTGATGAAAGTGCTGAACGAAGCATATGTGCAAATAACATAACTAATGGAGAAATGGCCAATATGGTAGGTCAAGTATTGGAAAGTCACAAAATCACTTTCCACGAGGATGAGCTGCTGCCTGAAGGGTTGAGTCATAACAAAGCACAACACATCACTTTGCAATGTGAGGACTACTTCATCACATGGATTCTGATCGACGGGGGATCTAGCCTCAACATCTTTCAGTTGACAACACTCAAGAAATTGGGCGAGGGGTTGTACGAGATCAAAGAAGGATCTATGAATGTAAAGGCTATCGACGGTTCTCACAGGTCTACCATTGGCAAAATAAGTCTTTCCCTGCAGATGGGACCTACATGGTTCGAGATTGAATTTCAGGTGATAGACATATCAGCATCCTACAATCTGTTGTTGGGATGTCCATGGATACATGCCGCTGAGGCTGTGGCATAAACATTGCATCAGTAAAATTTGAATGGAACCACCAGGAGGTGATCATCCATGGAGATGGAAGCAATCCTATCTATAGTCGCCATACTATCCTAGTGATTGAAGGTAGAAGAAGGCTGGGTGGAGAAACCTACCACCACATTGAATGAATCAATGCGGTAGACAAAGACAAATGGTTGGACAGTAAGATCGAGAGCATACTGAACTTGAGTGGATACGAGCCTAGCAGAGGACTCGGTAAGAATCTTTAGGGGATTTCCAAACCAATACAGCTGAAGCACCATGGCACCACTTTTGGGTTGGGATAAAAATTCACATGGCAAGGGTATGAGAACTGGTCGCCACCATGGCGCGACCCATACTATCCATTGGAAAATCCGATACCGCATCTGGAGTAGACCTTCCAGCAGGACGACATAATATGAGGGTCAGAGGAAGAATAAACATTGGCAGCCTTGAAAAATCTATTCCTATAAGATGGTGACGTTGACTGTTGTGTTATTGTTGAGGAGGAGGAGGAAGACCCTACCGTCTAAGCTGTGAGTAAGGGATCATTCCTAAAGAATTGGATTGTCAGACCATCCAGGACCCGACGAGTCCCGGGGTAGCAAGGCTGAACAAACATTATTTATTTCACGTTTGCTAATGATTTCCTTTTCGCATTTTCAATTTTTGCAATTTCCAATAAAATCTCCAGTGTTCCAAAACTCTCAAAAATCACTTTTACATTTCAACGAATATGTATTTATTTATTATCATTTTCTCTCATCATTTTACCTATACATCATCATTGTTTCCTATCTTGATAAATCAATGAATGTGACATGCAATGAGACAACGCAACAAAATGACAGTGGTTCAGAAGAAGAGGATGTCATACCCGATGAAATTATCTTTACCGTTTCACTCGGTCAAATTGCCCATCATATCATTACCCGACAACTCTTTAATCCTTTCCAGGTAAAGAAGGGCAGTTGTTGATACCAAATTTTTCCCAAAAAATATTTTAAACTCCATACATACCTTCAAAATCAAGCATTAATAACAATTGGTATTTTTTCCATAATTTTCCTACATTTTTTTAGTATTTTATTCTAAATAAATATTTACAAAATTGCATCACAAATGGTTTCCAAACACTTCTTGATCTATTATTTATATTTATGGTCTTGTTAAGTCCAAATTATTCAATAAATAGCCTATTTGGGCACCTTTTGGGTATAGTTGCAATAAGTTTGTAATCATAGCCCATGCATATAATTTTGTACTATTTTACCAGGAATTAGTCTTTTATATTTATAAATACCAAATAATCATTTTTTTAAAAATATTTCTGTCCATGAAATTCAATTTTTATAATTAATAACTATTTTATAAAATAATTTTAATTAATTATCTTCTAATTTAACAAACAACCCCATTTCATTTCAATCACAACCTATTGAAATCATCCCAAAACACCTAATTATTCTAGCCCAACAGACCCAAGCCCAACTCCTAAATATACCCAACCCAATTCCGCCAAAATCCTGGTCGTTGACAATTTTTGATCAACGGTCCAGGTTAATTCTTACCTTAATTAACCTAAAGACCCCCATCGCCCCAAACCCCTTATTTCCCTCACATTCACCCGCCGTCACTCCCCTCTTCTTCTCCCAAACGCTCTCCGCTCTAACCGTAATCTCCCTCCGTCGTTACTTGCTCGTCGTCTACTATGGTGTCTTACCACCACCCTCCACCCTTTAATGGCCCGCCTACGCCGCGATTCCTGCTGTCTTGAGGTCCTCAAGGGACTAGTGGCCGTTCACTCACCCTTGGACCTGGTCTCACCATTCTCAGGCCACCATGGCTCGATTTGAGTAAGATCGTCCTATTTCTTCACTAAATATATGGTTTCTAAGCCGATTCTCTCATCTCTGGGCTATCTATCTCTAAAACCCTATTTTTTAATTCTTAACTTCTTAGACCTGTAATACTGAGTAGATCCTAAGTTATTTTGTTGTTTTCCCTAATGATATCTCCGATTTTTTGCTAAAATGTCTCTTCGTCTTCAAACTAAGGTTTCTTCACCCCTTTTAAAAAATGACTCTTCTTCTGATTTAAGTTTTATTCTTTGTTTTTTACTATATTTAAACGTTTATTCATGTTTTCCCCTTTTATCTGATTTATTATGATAAAACCCTAACTCCCCTGGTCTTAATCCTGGGTTCGGAGTTTGTCTATGATGATTTGATTCATATGTGTGCTTGTTTCTCATGAACACTCTGAGTTTACCCTATTATGCTCAGTAGGGTTTTTGACTCTTGCTTCTTCCACTTATATTATGTTTATTCTGTTAATTCCTCTAACCAGTTCTATCTTCTCTAGTGGAATCCCTGGTTCTATGTGATTCTTACTTTACTATGTTTCTGATTTTTACTTCTTCTTGCCTATTATGTGTTTATTCCGTTTGCTCATAAAAATTTTATGTTAATTCTCCCCTTAGTCAGTATTGTTCCTATTTGAATCCCTAATTTTCAGTGATTAACACCTTTTACTGATTTCCGACCTCTAAGTAATTTTCTCGCCTTATTTTATGGTTGACTATACTATTAATTGATTATGATGATATTTCCTTAATTAGAACCTTATGTACCTAGCCCTAATTACCTGTTTTGTAGTTGCACTGTTTGAATTGTTTCCTTATCTGTTATGCCCCAGTTACACATTGATTTCTTTCCATATTTGTTACATGTTCTTACCGTTTGAATTTAACTCCCTTAATCAAGGGAGTACTTGCACTAATTTTAATCTAATTGGTTCTGAGTTTAAAACTACTACATATACATTGTTCTTTCATTAACTCACTAGATATGAACACTAGTTCAAATTCTATCTCTCACACTCAAAGCTTTTCTGCTCCCTTTCTGTGTTACTTACTATTATTCTGAGTTAGCCGGCTGCAAGCCAAGGCTAAAATTGTGCTCTCCTATCCCTTCACTTTTGTGTTTTCTGTCTTCTTTACTGGTATGTTCTGATTTCGATTCAAGTCCAAAACCAATATGCTTCTTTTACTGCTTCAGTTTATCATGTTTCTAATATTTTTCTATTTGTCGTTTTGTTGTTCAACCTGCAACTAGTATCTCTACTTTACAGCTTTTTCAACATGCTTCTGAATATGTCCAACCCTTTAGGATCAGCCTGCTTATGAACCCTCTTTGTAGTGTACACCAATGTGACTCTGCCTTACTTATGTTTTCCCTGATTTATATCATGAACCTTTTGTGCAAAGCAATTAGTTATACTAAGTTGTCTGTTCCAGTGTTGGTTCTGAGATTCATAATATGCTGATTCCCTAAACCCCTATAAGAATTTTTATGCCCAGTAACATTTATGGACTTGATGAACCGAATGTTCAAGCCTTACCCAGATTACTTTGTCATTATGTTTATTGATGACATCTTGATATACTCCCGCAGTTGGGAGGAGCATGAGTAGCACCTCCGGGTAATGCTCCATACTTTGAGGGTTAGTCAGTTGTATGCTAAATTTTCGAAGTGCGAGTTCTGGTTTCATTCAGTTACTTTCTTGGGTCATGTCATATCAACAGGGGGTATTCAGGTGGATCCAAAGAAGATTGAGGTAGTAAAGAACTGGCCTAGACCCACTTCAGCTACAGAGATCAGGAGCTTCTTGGGTTTGGCGGGTTACTACCGTCAGTTTTAGATATTCTGCTTTCATTACAGTCGGTGAGAGGCCGCTAGCTTTAGATATTCTGACTTTGGCCAATCAGTTTATGAGGTTGGACATTTTAGAGCCCAGCCGTGTTCTAGCTTGTACAGTCGCTCGGTCTTCCTTGTTTGAGCGTATCAGAGATCAACAGTATGATAACCCTCTCTTGATGGTCCTTAGGGACACAGTTCGACACGGTGGTGCCAAGCAGGTCACAATTAGAGTGACAATGTTTTGAGAATGCAGTCATATATGTGTGCCTAATGTTGATGGGCTTCGTGTTGATCCTCGAGGAGGCTCACAGTCCTCGGTACTCTATTCACCTAGGCTCTGCCAAGATATACAACGACATGCGGCAACATTATTGGTGGAGGAGAATGAAAAAGGATTGTAGTTTCTTATGTAGCTCGGTGCTTGAATTGTCAGCAGGTGAAGCATGAGCATTAGAGACCCGGTGGTTTTCTTCAGCAGATGGAGATTCCTAAGTGGAAGTGGGAGCATATCACTATGTACTTTATTTTTGGACTCCCACGGAATCAAAGGAATTCGGCGCCGTTTGGGTTATTGTGGACATGCTGACCAACTCAGCACACTTGATTCCGGTGGCAGTTCCCTATTCCTCGGAGTGGTTAGCAGAGATTTATATTCAGGAGATTGTCCGTCTTCACGGTGTGCCCGTGTCTATCATTTCTGATCGAGGTACACAATTTACCTCACACTTTTGAAGGGCAGTACAGTGTGAGTTGGGTACGTGGGTTGAGTTGAGCACAAAAATAGCAACTACCAGTCGAGCATTCAGATAGCTACAATAGACTTCAGAGGATTGTGGGATCAGTGCTTGCCCCTTGCAGAGTTCAACTACAATAGCAACTACCAGTCGAGCATTCAGATGGCTAACTATGAAGAATTATATGGTAGATGGTGTAGGTCACCAGTTGGGTGGTTTGAGTTGGGGGAGGATCGGTTGTTTGGTACATACTTAGTTTAGGAGGCCTTGGACAAGGTCAAGATTATACAAGATCAATGTCTTATAGCTCAGTCCAGGCAGAAGAGTTATGTCGACCGTAGAGTACATAATGTGGAATTCATGGTCAGGGAGAGAGTACTGCTTCGGGTATCGCCCATGAAGGGTGTCATGAGGGTTGGGAAGAAGGGCAAGTTGAACCCCAGGTATGTCGGGCCATTTGAGGTTCTCGCGAGAGTGGGGGAGGTGGCTTATAGACTTGCATTGCCTCCAGGGTTATCATCAGTTCATCCAGTATTTCAGCTTTATCCAAATGGACAAGGATTCTACTTATAAGGAGGACCCGGTAGACATTCTAGACCGGCAAGTTGAACATCTGAGGTCGAATAGTTATCCTTCATTTCGGGTGCAGTGGAGAGGTTAGCCTGTTGAGGCAGCTACTTGGGAGTCTGAGCCGAACATTCGGAGTAGGTATCCCCACTTGTTCACCAGTTCATGTACTTTTCTATGTCCGTTTGAGAACGAACGTTTGTTTTAGAGGCGTAGATTGTGATGACCCAAGGGGTCATCTTGTGTTTTAAGACGTTATTCCACGCTCATTAGCCTTAAAAATCTTATAATTATCCTCCTTGATTTTCTTGTGCAGTCCCGGCGTAATTTCGAAAAGCATTTATGTGAAAAATAGAAGATATAATAATTTTTAAAATTTAAAATGATTTTAGTTGACTTTGGTCAACATTTTGAGAAAACATACCCGAGCCCATGTTCCAACGGTCCCGATGGGTCCGTCATAAAATATGGGATCTGGCGTATGCCCGGAATTGAATTCCGAGGTGCATAGCACGAGAAATGAATTTTTTAACAAAAATTGAATTTCAGAGAAGTTATGGTTTTAAAGTATGTGATTAATGCTTCATTTTTGTGATATCGGGCCCGTATTTTGGTTTCAAAACTCGATACAGGTCCGTTATAATATCTAAACCATATCTGTGAAATTTGGTGCGAAACGGGGTTTATATGACGTGATTCGGACCCTCGGTTGAGAAAATAGCAACTTTAAGCATTCTTGAGAATTTCATTGATTTTGATGTTAAATCCATAGTTTTAGGTGTTATTTTAGCGATTTGTTCGCACGAGCATGTTCGTATGATGTTTTTAGACTCGTTTGCATGTTCGGTTTGGAGCCCTGCGGGCTCGGGTGAGTTTCGGATAGGCTTCGAGATGTTTTAGACTTAGGGAATTCTTGTTTTTCTGCAGCTTCAGCACTTGCTGGTTTCCTTCTTCGCATTCATGAAGCTTCTCACGGGAACGCGAGGAGTAAACTTACATGAGGGAGACATTCTTCTACGCGAACGCAAAGGTCTGGTCGCGAACGCGGATCCTTGGGGACATTACCCTTCACGAACGCAACCAGGATACCGCGAACGCGAAGCACTGGGACTTGGGGGAGGGGAATCATACTCTATGCGAATGAGGAACACGCGTCGTGAACGCGGAGGCTGGTGGGAATAAGCCTTCGCGAAAGTGGAGAGTATATCGCAAACATGAAGGCTACTAAAGCCGCTGCTTCGCGATCGCGTCAGACCCCTCGCGAACGTGATGAAGGTCTGACGCATATCTATTAAAATAGAACCAGCACAGGATTTTTCAAAAACTTCACAACTCCTTCATTAGAACTCAACCTAGGGCGAAGGTTTGCACCTTTTGACCTGTTTTCTTCTATTTCCATCATCATTTAATAAATTCCTAGTCTTTAATCTTGTTCTTTAAGGGTAGAAATTAGGGATTTTGGGGAAATTGGGAATTTTTTAAATTTGGGAATTTAGACCTCGATTTAGGATCGGATTCCGAAACTAATAACATATTCGGGCTTGGGGGTGAATAGGTAAATGGATTTGTTTCCGAACCTCGAGGTTGGACCAAGCAGGCCGGGGGTCGGTTTTTAACATTTTTTGGGGAATTTTGGGAAATCAGTAACTATTCATTAAATTTGTTTCCTTTAGCGGTAATTGATATTATGAAGTTGATATTGACTATATAGGAGTGGTTCGAAGGATGGAAATAGAGGAAAAGCGATAATTGAGCGTTGAGTTGGCCGTCAGATTGAGGTAAGTGTTTGGTCTAACTTCAACTTGAGGGATTAGGAATCCCCTACTTAATTGCTATGTGAAATGTAATGTGTTTAGTGTATAGGTGAGGTGATGAGTACCTATGCAGCACCAAATTATTTTTTTAGCATGTTCCCCTCCCCGTCCCTAATATATATTGTTTTCCTGCCTTAACTGCCACGTGGTTATTGGTGCTTACATGTTTAATTGCTTCTGCTTAGACGTTTTTATTAATTGAAGGTATTAATTGTTCCTAGTTCATGGAATCACATTATTAGTTAAGTTGGTTTGTCGGTGTTTCATGGTACGTTTTTGGTTAAGCTCGTTGTGTAGCATTAATTGATGAAGTTTCATAATTGTTTAGATTTCTATTTGCGTTAGTTTTAATCATAAATGTTGTGAAAGGTTTTGAGCTAAATTATGAAATACTTGTTCTTATTGTGTTACTGGTAATTATATGGTGGAATCGGGTTACGCGCCGCAACAACGAGTAATAAGGGTGGACATGTGGGATCGAGTTACTCGCGGCAACATGATGAATAAGGATGATATGTTGAGGAGTAATAAGGGTGCAAAGGTGGGATCGGGTTTCACGACACAACAGAAGGAATAAGGGAGATATGTTGAGGAGTAATAAGGGTGGACAGGTGGGATCAGGTTGCACGCCGCAACAGGAGTAATAAGGGTGAATATTCATGTTGTCACTGAATATATGGCGCGCTGCATCAATTTGTTGTTTACGTATTCTACTTCTACGTGAATTTTGTTTGTAGCATTCAAATTCTCTTAAGGATTGGTTATAGCTGAGTACTAGCATGATAGTTTGGTTCATTATTTATCTACTGCAAGTTACTGTTTCATTTTGTTTTGTACACCCTTTCGCTTTATTATAAACTTTATACAGGTTATATTATATACACACCGCCATAGCCTCGTCACTACCTCATCGAGGTTAGGCTCGGTACTTACCAGTACATGGAGTTGGTTATACTGATATTGCACTCTCCACTCTCTGTGTAGATTTTGGAGTTGATTGTGGCTAATCGAGAGGTCGGTTGCAGACATTCGTCTAGGACACCCAAGGTAGTCTTGCAGGCGTCCGCAGGCCTTGGCGTCCCCTCCTATGTTCTAATATCTATTTTATTTTCATTCGAGACAGATTTACTTGTAGATATTCATCGAATGTTCATGGAGTGTGACACCAGTTCTGGGTGGTAGTAATAATTCATGGTTAAGCAATATTTATTTGATTCACATTTGTGATCACTTGTTTTAAAACTGTTTAATTATACTCAATTAATTGTAGAAGAAAACGGTTAGCTAAATTCTAACATTGGCTTGCCTAGCGAGTATGATGTTAGGCGCCATAACGTTCCCGACGGTTGCGAATTAGGGTCTTGACACAAGCCCTTTGCTCTTTGCCTCTCTTATTATCCCGTGTACACAATTTTCTGAATTGTTTTAAGGTTCTCAATTTTGTATCTAAAGTCTTTTCATGATTAGTCCTAATTTTCAGTTGTTTCAACACTATCGCATACTTCAATTTCAGACATGAAGGGATTGTGGATAATATCTTATGGACAATAGGATAAAAGATTTTTCGAATTTTGTGTGACAGACATTACATTCTTCGATCACATTTCCAATACTTAAGGTCAGTTATTTCATGCAAATAGAGCAATCATGTTGTCATATTAAAATTGTAGTTCAACACCCAACTAAAACACTCCCATTTTAAGCATCAGCTCGTCGTGGAGTAGAAATAAAAAGCCACCTTCGCCATCCAAATACTCTAACACCTTATGTTTACCTTTATGACCAGGTAAATTAGGGTTGTTTATGTAGGTTCTTCTGTATTGCTTGCTCTCAATTTCGGGTCTTAAGAAGATGTGATGACCCGATAGGTCATATTATATTTGGACCAAGCGAGCCCAGGGGTTTACTTTTGTTGACTTTTTCAATAATGATCTAGAATCCTTTGCAATCATGGGTAGTTCCTAAGGCTTAATGGGAATGGCTTTGTTGGTAATTTTCTAGATTCTATTGGTTTAGAGGCTTGTTTGAAAGGAAGAGTTGTGGTTGAGATTTGAGTGGACCTTTGGAGCGAGGTATGTATCGTGGTTAACCTTGTTTTGAGGTATTAGGACTTGTTTGTCTATTTGCTAGATGTTTAGATTTTGGGTACAACGTATATGTGAGGTGACGAGTACTTAGGCGTTGTTGTCGGGTTATAGCATGCGGGTGGGACTTGTTCCTTGCAATTATTGCTTTCTTTGATCATGTTATCCGTGCTTAGACTAGTTATTTGTTAAATTGATCATTCCTACCATGTTTATGGGCTTTCGTGATAATTTAGTATTGATTCCAAAGTTGAGATTGGTATTGTTGACCCATTGTTGAAGTAAGGCTTGTTCTTGTTGATCCTATCTCCCTGTTATTACTTGTTCATTGTTATGTGGTAAGGGAGAGTGTTAATGCATGAAGGGTGATATTGTGCCATATTGTGATTGTTAATGCATGAAGGGTGATGATGTGCCATATTGTGAGTGTTAATGCACGAAGGGTGATGGTTCCATGTTGTGAGTGTTAATGCACGAAGGGTGGTGTCGTGCCGTATCTATTAATTTATACTGAGAGTGAGAGTAAAAGCACGAGTGGTGATGCCGTGCAGTATCATTGTTTCATTGTAAGGTTGAGAGTAAAAGCACAAAGGGTGGTGCCGTGAAATTTTCTTCATTGTTCTTAACCGTTCATACTGGTTAAAGGTATATTGACTGTTCCGTTTATCATTTCCGTTGTATCTCTCGTATTTTGTAACCCTTTAGCTTGTCCCCCTACTAATAGTACATGATTGGCTTTTATCTATTGTTATCCTGTACGTATATTGTTATCTGCACAGGTTTATTATGTGAGTGTCTTGTCATAGTTTCGTCACTACTTCGTTGAGGTTAGGCTCGACCCTTACGAGTACATGGGGTCAGTTGTTCTCATACTACACTCTTCACTTCTTGTGCAGATTTTGGTACCGGCCCTAGTTGTCCCTGAGGCATAGCATCTTGGACTTGTTTATTGGAGACTCGAGGTAGATCTGCTGGCGTCCGCAGACATTGGAGTCCCCTTCTATTTTCCCTAATTTACTGTCAATTTTAATTTCAAACAATTGTATTTCTTTTAGACTCTGTTTGTAGAAAATTTTAGAGGCTCGTGAGTTGTGACTATAGATCCTGATTGTTGTGGATATTATGGGCATTTATGTTATTCCGCACTCGGTTATATTTCATTTTGGCTTAATTGACTTTATTTATTGAATTTCAATAATAATTGGCTTAATGGTTCTCTAACTTTTGCTTGCCTAGCAAGTGAAATGTTAGGCGCCATCACTGTCTCGAAGGTGGGAATTTCGGGTTGTGACAAGTTGATATTAGAGCGCTAGGTTGACTAGGTCTCACGATTCATGAGCAGGCTTAGTAGAGTCTAGAGGATCGGTACAAAGACGTCTGTATTTATCTTCTAGAGGCTAGAGTCTAGAGGATCGGGTTGCGAATTTCTTCTCTCATTGATAATTAAACTCTTTTATTCTTGTTTTTCCGCAGATGGAGAGAACATGTGATACGTCTTCAGCTGAACAGCAGTCGTGGCCCTAGTGGCAGCTCCTACGTCGGGAAGAGGTCAAGGCAGAGGCCGAGGCAGGGGTAGAGCTCAGCCCAGAACTCGAGCAGCAACACCAATAGTGGAGCTCCAGTTGGAGTTTGATGAGGAGGTTCCATCCCAGACTATGCTTATTGGACTAGCTCAGGTTTCGGAGAGGTCCATCACCACCCCAGTGCTTCAGGATGCTTTGGTTCGTCTCTCAGGCTGGGGGAGGAGCACATAATCCCGCTACTCACACTTCGGCGCATATGTCACTTAGTATGAGACTCCAGTAGCCCCGCCACTTGGGGTAGTTCAGCCAGTTGTTGCGGCACATGCCGATGATGGACATGTCATGTCTTCTGAGGCTTTATGGAGATTTGACAGGTTTACTAAGCTCTTTCCAGTTCACTTCAGCGGTGCACCTTCAGAGGACCCACGTAATTATCTTTCCAGCTGTCATGAGGTGTTGCGGAACATGGGTGGGTCGATTTTGTTGCATTTCAGATGACGGGTTCCACCAAGAAATGGTGGAGGGATTATGTGTTGACCAGACCAGCTGGGTTGCCTACTCTTACTTGGGACCATTTCTCTCAGATCTTCCTAGAGAAGTTCCTCCCTATCACATTGAGAGAGGAGTATCGTCGGCAGTTCGAGCATCTCCAGCAGCGCAGTATGACTGTTAATCAGTACAAGACCCGTTTTGTGGATCTGGACCGCCATGCTATTCTTCTGCTTCCCACCAAAAGAGATAGGTGGTGAGGAGGTTTATTGAGGGACTGGATCAGCCTATCAAGTTGCATATGTATAAGGAGACTGGAGGTGAGATTTCTTTTCATACGGCTGACAAAGTCACCAGGCGAGTCGAGATGGTTCTTGTATAGGGGGGAGGTCAGGGGTCTGACAAAAGGCCTCGTCATTCCGGTGGGTTTAGTGGTACCTCATCTGGAGGCAGGGGTACCTTTAGTAGAGGAAATCCTCCTAGGCCATTTCATTTAGCTCTTTAGGCATCCCACGGTGCTTCAGGTGGTCGTGGCCTTCATATGCCTTAGCTCGATCAGCAAGCCTATAGTGCACCACCAGCTCCTATTAGTGCATATCCGCTCTAGAGTTTTCAAGGTGGTTACTCAGATCAACAGGGCTAGTTTCAGGTATAGTCATCACAACAGCCGAGGTCCTGTTATAATTGTAGTGACCTGAGGCACATTGCTAGGTTTTGCCCTCGGGCACCGGGCAGCTCGCAACATCAAGGTTCTTATGCCATAGTACCAGCACCAGTATCTACACCGCCTACTCAACTAATCAGAGGCAGGGGTCAGGCAACCAGAGATATAGGTGAGACTGTTAGAGGTGGAGGTCAGGTTGTTAGAGGTGGAGGCCAGCCAGTTAGAGGCTGTCCTAGTGACATGGTTCAGATTGGTGGGGCCCAGCCCTGACGTTATGCTTTCCCAGCCAGGCCTGAGGTTGAGTCATTTGACGCTATTATCACAGCTATTGTTTTAGTTTTCCATAGGGATGCTTTAGTTTTATTTGAGCCGAGCTCTATTTATTCCTACGTGTCATCCTATTTTGCTTCAAATTTTTTTGCGCCTTGTGATTCTTCGAGTGCTCCTATGTATGTGTCCACACCTGTGGGAGATGTTATTGTTGTAGATCGTGTTTATCGTTCGTGTGTGGTTACCATTGAGAGTCTTGATACTAGTTTAGATCTCCTACTTTTCGATATGGCTGATTTTGATGTCATTTTAGTTATGGATTGGTTGTCACTTTATCATGCTATGTTGGATTGTCACGCCAAGACGGTGACCTTAGCCTTGCCAGGGTTGCCTCGATTATAGTGGAGAGGGATTTTTGGCCATTCAACCAGCAGGGTTATCTCTTATGTGAAGGCTCGGTGTATGGTCGAAAAGGGGTGTCTATCGCTTTTGGCTTATGTCTTCATTTCTAGTGTGAAGGTTCCTTTCATAGAGGAAAGAAACAGAACACATAAAACAAATATAAGAGACCGTTCTCAACATTTCACTATTGCGGCGTGCAAGCCGATCCACACATGATACCGTTCTGATGTGCAACCCGATCCAAATAATATACCCGTGGTGGCGTGCCACCCCGTCCAATAATATACTCGTGGCGGAGTGCCACCCGATCCACACATGAAAATAAATAGGGAAGAACCCATCAAGTAAAAATGCTTATACATACGCAACACCCGAATATGGACCACGAGCACACCAAGTTTAAAAATATAACCCTGGGGAGACGGATAGTTCCATACGCTACAAAACCCAAGCACAAGTAGGGTGCAACAAATGACATGCATCTCGAGAGCCATCTTACTCATATAACTCCACAAGCTACACTGGATCACAACATATGTGCGAATAATCAAGCCACCTCACAACCCATAGGGCATAATATGGACTACACGGAATAGTTCACAACCAAATCAACAAAGCGCCGTTAGGCATAAATTCTCACATTAGCAGTAGTGCCAAAATCTCCGTACTTTGTTCTAATCTTTAATCAATTAAGTGACTAGATGTCAAACTTATACAATCTTCCCGCGGGATATTCCCTCACCACCTTCCGCACCATGTAACAAGTCTGCACATCCATACCACCGGCCATACTTATCCTATAAAGCGAATCGGGAATTCACAAATAAGTACATCAAGCCTCTTATGCAGGACACTGATCACATGTGACGCTAAAGACAATACCAGCTTACTCTAAACATCGGAATTATTCCCTACTCATCCGAGCTCTTAACATTTTTATCGACACCAAACTGCAACATTGATCCTCAACTTCCAATTCATGTGCCTCTCATTGCACCTAAGATACCGATGCATGAGAGTACAAGAATTTCATCATAACTCCTGATCCACTAATAGAATAAACTCTCCATCGTATAGAAGCCTTTCACTTACCCATTTTAGGAGAACTATTGAAATCGCATAACCGCAGAAAATACAACCCCATGTAGTGGTCTAAACCACCATAACTCTTTCGGGATTCATCTACATACAACAAGCCATTATAACTGAATACGTCAAAATAAATCATATTACGTCGTCCGTACGTATCGCATGTACCGCCACAAATCACTTGTATTACTTAACATGCTGAAGGAAATTAAAACTGCCACCATCATGCCAATTCAACCATTGCTAACCGATCCGATTTTTTCTAATTTACTCTAGACTTTCCTTAGAAATAACAATAGCCCCATTAAAAATATAATGAACTCAATCTGCACTCATCTTGAGTGACCCCATTTCACGAGACGACATTGTCTCAAAACCCCTACGACCCATCTCATACCCTCTTTATGCGCACATTCGCATCTTCAACTGGTACACCCATTTTGACAATTCCTCTATGAATCCGAAGTTATTTTATCCCATTCCACAAATGATACACCTCAGATCGAGTATAACATAGAAAACCCCAAGCCCCTTTTCATGATCCGTTGCAAAAGCTCGATACTTAACCATAATACGGACTAGAAATCCTTAGGCAATGCACTTTAATTTTTGAATCCATTGGGACCGTTGTTGAGAGTCATCCACTCTGACTTGGTCCCGAATATAATCAACTCCAAGGCTCTGCTAGCACATGAACACCCTCTCAAAGAAGCTCCCTGCTGAATCATTTTCCTTGTACATCACATTTACACAAAGCATAAATTTCGAGTTTTCCCAAAGCCTGAACATGAATCGATAAAGCCAAATATAGCACACATTTCCAAAATCCTTTGCTCAAACTACCATTGATGTCTTCTTTCCTTATTCGTAATAACCCACCAATATGCTGATAACCCAAAACCTCAGAAGTAGACAACCGTGAAATTCATTCGTAGACAGTGGGGCTCTCCCACTTAGCTTGAAGCTACAATTACATAACCCTAGAACCCACCAAGATTCCTTATTCCTCATTGACATGATCTCACACAATTGACCCGCCAAATTTCTTGAGATGTTCTTGTTAGGCATTCCGTGAACATTTTGAATCACTAGCCACATTCACATATTCGACCTCTTACTGGATAGCCAGTACAATCTTTGTAGAAGCTTCATCGACACAACACAACAACTACCATGCTCACAAGAGATACCTCACCTGTGGAAATTCCATGCCGACATCATCCAACGATGCTGTACTGAGTACAATTATATCAAAGTCAAAAAACCATCCTAAGCCCGTGCTCATTCACCAGCTATACAAGTTCGTTAACTCCTCATTGACATCAACTAAACATGCGACAATGCATATAATGGCCAGTATTAAAAACTAAGTCTGTAGACGCAGTAACTACCCACCATAAATCTCAAATCAGTCTAAACGTTTTTTAAGTCGTGTAGCTATCCTAACACATAGCCCATATTCTACTCTATCACTTCCCCACTTTGGTCAAACCCCCTCCATTAAGAAACTACTCGACTTCTGTTTCTCACACTTGGCCCTTTAGAAATTTAACCACCGCAAGACACCTCCCACATGTCCTTCCTCATCCTTTGCTGCCCAGTTGTTTCCTTAAATCAGAATCCGCCTATGTAGCACTTGAACCCCTCGGACGATCATCCTGCTCGAGCCATTAACACTAGGAACACCGATTTGATCCTAAACCACTGCACACCGCGATCACTGACTGCCGCTTCCCCCACACCATTTCACAATACCCCATCCCAAAGGAGAATTGAGGAAGACCATAACACTGGCGACCTTAAGACATTCAATCAAGGACAACGACACCACATCATAGATGAAAATTCCACCATCCTCGAATATACCAAGTCTCATTACTCCATCAACCCAAACCTGAACATTCGTAGTCCGATTTCCTTTCCTCCGCTGGAAATAAAACACTGAACCTCTTAATCATGCATTGAGAAAAACCTGTTTTCAAGTCATTCACTGCCCCGTCACATAGACAAGCATCCTACCATTGCATCAATACTGTGCAATATCACTAATGAGCACTATAGCAATCTTTGAATAGCATCAAAACCATCAGAAATGCAGCTACTGGCCTAAAATGATAGAACACCGTTCCGCAAGGTGAAGACATTAGCCCAATCAAATACGGAGGGAGAAACATCCTGCTCCACATTTGTAGTACCATTACAATTCTTCGATTCCCTATTCATAACAAGCGCTTCACGACACATAAGATTGATTAGGAAAGAAATAAAGGCATAAGCCTCAAGGGAATCAAATCGCATGATGATGAATCGAGAAGGAAAGTGCTCCTAACTACCCCGTAGCCTCTCGAAAATAAGTATAGACGTCTCCGTACCGATCCGCAAGACTCTACTAGATATGGTCATGACTCGTGAGACCTAAGTGAATCTAATGCTCTGATACCATGTTGTCACGACCCAAAATCCTTTAAAGGTCGCGATGACGCCTAACACTGCTGTGATGAAAGCCAATAATTAGATTATTAACTTCATTACTCATTTTAGTATTTTTGAAAACATAATTTCCTTCAATTAAATAGCAAGAGATAAAATTTACAGAGTAAATGACAAAATTTTCACAACTATAATATTGAACAACCCATAAGCACCACCAAAACTCGGTGTCACGAGTGCATGAGCATTAACTAGGAGATATAGTAAAATACCACATATGTCTGGGATACAATTAGACATGAGAGTGTAAATAACTCGGATGGAGACTCTGCGCCCACAAGGCCACTAGACATATATGCACCTGCAAAAAAATGTGAAGAAAGTGTAGTATAAGTACATAAATCAACGTGTACCCAACATGTATCCAGTCTAACCTCGAAGAAGTAGTGACGAGGGGTCGACTCCGACACTTACCACGGGCTAACAATAAAATTAATTAAATAATTCTTCTACTAATAGAAATTCCCAAATTTATTTTCGTCATTTAACAATTTATATTCCAAGACATTGAAGCAATATCAATTATTAGTAGTTTCAAAGATTTATCATGTGCAACTCATGCCGAGGTCGTACAGCCGGATCCAACATGAAATATTGTGCACTGTTAAGGGTCGAACGACACAAATCATAAATGCATCTATCTTCTACAGAGGCATTCGGCCAGCTCCACAAGAAGAGAAAATACAATAAAACAACCAATTCAAGATTTATTAAGGGACAAATATTCAAAGAATTACCGATTCTCGTTAACAATCAAGTAAGTGAAATTTAACCTGTTACGATTGCTTTGTCAAGTTTCAACATGATTTAAGCAATTAAATTAACAAGTAGGGGTGCAAACATCGCAAGTATACCATAATTTGGGTCCTAGAATACCCGGACATAATAACAATTAGTAGCTACGTGCGGACTGTCGTCACCTCTTGCGTACGTAGCCCCCACAAATAGAAGCACATTTTAAATAAATTCACCTATGGGGTTCATTCCCTATTACCGGGTTCGAACAGAGACTTACCTCGCTCAGAAGTTCCATAATCGGCTCTGATGCAACTCTAACACCTGAACCAAATCTTGACGGTGCAAAACTATGCAACCAATGTGCAAACCAAATCAAAATGTGTTCTAATACCCACAACTAATCTAATTAAACAATGTCCAACCCCGCTCGAAAAGTCGATAAAATCAACCATCGGGCCCACATGACTGGATTCCAAAAAAATTCGAAGATAAACATTACCCATAGCCCCACGTACTCAAATATATAATTTATTCCCAATTCCATCCCCAAATTCGGTGTAAAAATAAAAAAAATGCCTAATTCCACGTCTTTTTCAAAATCTCAAATTTCTACAAATTTCCATGTCCAAATCCATATATAAACCTTGTATTTAACTCACAACTAGTAGAAATAACTTACCTCATAATAAGTGATGAAATCTCCTCTTCAAAAGCTTTAAAAATCGCCCAACCAGAATGAAATATGAAGGAAAATGGGAAAAATCCCGTCTTTTCAAATGAAACTGCGCAGCACGCCCCACTTCACTATAGTGGAAACACCCTCGCGATCGCGAAGGAAAAAAGCCACCTGCCGAAAAGTTCTTCTGCGATCACAGTGACCTTCACGCGTTCGTGATGCCTCCACGTCACACTCGTTCGCGTTCGTGGTCCCTGAGCCGCGTTCGCAATGACTTAGCGCCACCAGGCCCAACTCCCCCTTCCTTCTTCGCGTTAGCGAAGCCCGTTCACGATCGCGCAAGTCACCTCTGCCCCCCTCCTTGTTCGTGACTGAATAGGTGTGTTCGTGATGCACAATTTCCTCCCTAGCTCCAGCTTCACTTCGCGATCATGTCCCTTCAACCGCGATCGCGATGCTTACTAGGAAGACTAGAAACAAAAAACTTCAAAACATCCCAACTTGGTCCGAAACCACCCCAAATCTCACCCGAGGCTCCCGGGACCCCATACAATCATACCAACCAGTCTCAATACTTGACACGATCTTGCTCGAGGCTTGGAATCACATTAAACAGAATACTAAAAACACGAATCATATCCCAATTCAAGCTTAGGTGAACTTAGAACTTAAAACTTCTACATTCGATGCCGAAACATATAAACTCACGTCAGATTTACCTCAAATTTTGCACACAATCAACGTTTGACCATTCGGATCTACCCCAACTTCCAGAATCGGAATCCAACCCCGATATCAAAAAGTCTACTCCCTGTCAAACTTTTCAAAAACCTTCAAATTTCCAACATTCCCCAAATGACCCCGAAATGACCTAAGGACCTCCAGTTCCACATCCGGATGCGCTCCTATGACCAGAATCACCATACAGTTCTATTCCCAGTGTCACGGCCAGAAACTCCCACTGTAGGGACCGTGATGGCGCCTAACATCACACTTGTTAAGCAAACCAACGTTAGAGGTTATTTAGGTAATTCTTTCAATATTCTAGTGACTTTCAGTATACAAGAAAAATAAAGCAAATTAAAAGTCAAGACGTATAGATATCGATTTCATTTACATGATACTTATACCCAGAATACGGAGTCACAATTCACCAACGCACTATGATTTTCTACAAACATTTTTCTGAAAGAAATTCCAACTGTTTGGGAAACAAAGAAAAATAGTAAGTATAGAAGTTTAGAAGGGGACGTCAAGGCATGTGGACGCCAATAAAGAAATTACAACTGTTTGGGTCTCCTAGCTGCATAATCTCTAGCCAACCTCTCAATCAGGCACTACCTGCTTTGAAATCTGCATAGGAAGTGCATAGTGCAGTATCAGTAAAATCGGTCGATTGTACTTGTAAGTGCCAAGCCTAACCCCGACGAACGAGTGACGAGGGTATGGCGGGACACTCATAATATAAGTTGCATACAATGAATAACAAGAAAAATAAGAAAATAGAATAATATAAAAGCGGTAACTTGCTTGGAATAAATACAGAACTCAACATGTTTCATCAGTATTCAGCTATAACCAATCCTTAAGGGAAATGAAAAACTACCGAATAACTTACAAAATCGAAAGAAAACACGTAAACACACAAAGTGTTGAGGCGCGCAACCTGATCCCACCGTACATATCAAAATCCACCCTTATTTCTTTTTAATAACATCAATAACAAAATATAAATAAAATGTTGTGGCGTGCAACCCGATCCAACCATATCATAATAAACACAATCACGATTCACCCTTATATCACCACATTCCACCCTTATTACACCTGTTGTGGCGTGCAACCTGAAATTACTATATAATAGCAAGTCACCTATTTCCTCCACAATTTATCACCCTTATCCCACCCGTTGCGGCGTGCAACCCGATCACACCATATTGATATTAATTACTCATGGTATATAGAAGGTTCACAAAATTAACACAAGGCCTTTACCAACAATTATAATTTAGAACAAGGCAACTGGGAACCTTATAATCAATAAAATCCTACACAAATAATAATACTCAGCAAGACCAAACCAAGATATCACAAAAAATAATGTCGATAAGAACAGCGTAGCAAATAATGGTGAACAATTAATCAACGGGATAAAAAATATCTTCAACAAGGGGAACACAATATCGAACAAGCAACAATTAGGCATGGAATTACAAGTATACATGTAACAATAAAAGCATGGAAGAAACAATATAAATAGAACGGAATGAAAAAGGAAAAACAGATAAATTGGCAGCGCATATGTACTTGTCACCTCACATACACGCTGCTCACATGATTTTTCATATAGCAATTAAGGCAAAGATTCCTAATCCCGCAAGTTAAGGTTAAACGCAACACTTACCTCAATCCACAGGCCATTCACCTCTCTATTACCACCTTTACTCTAGATTCCACCTCCAAACCACTCGTATCTAGTCATAATTAACTTAATAACATCAAATATTGCTAAATAAATCAATTTCAATTCATAAATTTAGGTTTCCCAAACTTTCCCCCAAAAAGTCAAAAATCGACCTCGGGCCCGCTTGGTCAAAACTAGAGGTTCGGCCCAAAACCCATTCACCCCCGAGCCCGAATATGTAATTACATTCGGAATCCGACCCCAAATTGAGGTCTAACCCTAGTTTGCAAAAATCACCAATTCTTCCTAAATTGTTAGTTTTCAACCATGAAAAAGCAAAGATTAAGGCTAGGAATTCAATGGGTGATGTTATAAACGGAGGAAAATGAGTTATAGAGTGAAAACATATTATTTGGTGTTGTGTCTTCCCTTCAAAATACCTCCTAGGTCGAGTTCTAATGAAAGCATTTTGAAATTTTGGGAAAAATCTCGTCATTGTGTTGTTTTTAGTCACAGGCGTCAGGCCTTTTTCGCATTCGCGAGCCATGTTCCGCATTCGCGATGAATATGGTCACTTCCCCACCCCCAGGTCCCATGTCTACGCGTTCGCGGTAGACTCATCGCGTTCGCGGTAGACTCATCGCGTTCGCGGAGGGTAATGCCCCCATGCGTTCGCGAAGAAGAATTTTCCACACAGTCTAGTTCTTTCTTCGCGTTCGCGAACGCGAAGAAGAAAAGACCAGATGACCGCTGAAGCACTAAGACCAGATTTAGTAAGTTCAAAACATCCCGTAACCTATCCGCAACTCATGCGAGCCCTCGGGACTCCTAACAAAAAATGCACACAAGTCCTACAACATCATACGAACTTGCTCGCATGATCAAATCGCCAATATAGCACCTAAAATTACAAATTTAACACGAAATCGAATAAAATTTTCAAGAAAGCTTTAAAACCTATGTATTCACAACCGGATGTCCGAATCTCGTCAAACTAACTTCATTTCTTACCAAACTTCATAGATAATTCATAAATATTATATTGAACATGTACCAGTCTCCGGGAAAAAAAAATACGGGCTCGATATCAACAATGCTAAACATCAATCAAATTTTTAAAACCGTTAAATTTACAGAGTATTAATTTTCAACAAAATTCATAACTCAAGCTAGGGACCTCAGAATTCAATTTCGGGCATACGCCTAGGTCCCATATTTTATTATGAACCCACCGGGGCCGTCAAAGCACTAGTCTGGGTCCGTTTACTCAATACATTGACCGAAGTCAACTTAAAGAAATGTTTATGGCAAAATTTCTTATTTTATCAACTTTAAACATAAAAGCTTTCCGGAAACACGCCCAGACTATGCACACCAATCGGGGAGGGTAAAAGTGATATTTTAAGGCTTATGAGTGCATAATAGATTAAAACATAAGATGAACTTTTGGATCATCACATTCTCCACCTCTAAAACAACCGTTCGTCCTAGAACAGACATAGAAAAGTACCTTAACTAGTGAATAGGTGGGGATATCTACTCTGCATTTCCTACTCGGACTCCCAAGTAGCTGCCTCGGCAGGCTGACCTCCCCTCTGCACTCGAATAACTCTTTGATCTGAACTGACGAACCTGTCAGGTTAGAATAGCCACCGGATCCTCCTCATAATTCAAATCCTTGTCCAACTGGACAGAGCTAAAATCTAACACGTGGGAGGGCTCATCATGATAGTCCCAGAGCATGGACACATGGAATACTGGATGAACTAATGATAACCCCTGAGGCAATGCAAGTCTATAAGCCACATCTCCCACTCTCTCAAGAATCTCGAAAGGCCCAATATACCTAGGTTTCAACTTGCACTTCTTCCAAAACCTCATGAAACCCTTCATGGGAGACACCCGCAACAACAGTCTCTCCTTGACCATAAGTGCCACATCACGAACTTTACAATCGGCATAACTCTTCCACCTGGACTGAGGTGTGCGAAGTCGATCTTGTATAATCTTCACCTTGTCCAAGGCCTCATGTACTAAATCTGTACCCAACAACCGAGCCTCCCCCGGCTCAAACCACCCAACTGGCGACCGACACCATCTACCATATAATGCCTCATAGGGAGCCATCTGAATTCTTGACTGGTAGCTATTGTTTTAGGCGAACTCTGAAAGGGGCAAGAACTGGTCCCACGATCCTCCGAAGTCTATAACACAAAGGCAGAGCATATCCTCAAAGATCTTAATAGTACGCTCGGACTGCTCGTGCATCCGAGGATGAAATGATGAGCTCAACTCAACCTGCGACCCAACTCATGATGTACTACCCTCCAGATGTGCGAGGTGAACTACGTACCTAGATCATAAATGATATACACGGGCAAACCATGATGGTGGACGATCTCACGAATATAAATCTCTGCCAACCATTCCGAAGAATAGGTAACTGCCATAGGAATGAAGTATGCTGACTTAGTCAACCTATCCAAAATGACCCAAACAACATCGAACTTCCTTTGAGTACATGGGAGTCTAACAACAAAGTCCATAGTGATATTCTCCCACTTTCACTCGGGAATCTATCTGCTGAAGAAAACCATCGGGCGTCTAATAATCATACGTCACTTGATAAGAATTCAGGCACCAAGCTACATAAGCAACTATATCCTTCTTCATCCTCCTCCACCAATAATGTTGCCGCAAGTCCTGGTACATCTTGGCTGCACACTAGTGAATAGAATACCGAGAAATGTGAGCCTCCGCAAGGATCAACTCATGAAGCCCGTCAACATTAGGCACACACACGCGACCCTGCATCCTCAGAACCCTTTCATGTCCATCAATAACCTACTTGGCACCACTGTTTCGCACTATGTCCCTAAGGACCAATAAAGCAACTGAATCCAACCAAAACTCGCACTTCAGAAATTTTGCATACAACTGACTGCCCCTCAGAGTGTAGAGCACCATCCTAAGGTGCCTATCATGCTTCTCCTGATTGCAGGAGTATATCAAGATGTCATCAATAAACACAATCACAAAGGAATCCAAATAAGTCATGAACTCTCGGTTCATAAAATCCATAAATGTTGTTGGGGCACTGGTCAATCCAAAGGACATCACCAGAAACTCATAGTGCCCATACCGAGTCCGAAAAGTTGTCTTAGGGACATCGGATGCCTTAATCCTCAACTTATGGTAGTCAGATCTCAAATCAATCTTCAAAAACACCTTGGAACCTTGAAGATGGTCAAATAAATCATCAATCCTCGGCAATGGATACTTGTTCTTGATGGTGACTTTGTTCAACTGCCGATAATCTATACTTATCCTCAGAGACCCATCCTTATTCTTGAAAACAAACTAGGTGCACCCCAGGGCGAGACACTAGGTCTAATGAAGCCCTTATCAAGCAAATCCTGAAACTGTTCATTCAATTCTTTCAACTTTGGTGGGGCCATCCGGTACGGCAGAATGGAAATGGGCTGAGTGCCCGGAGCCAAATCAATAAAAAAATTAATATCCCTGTCAGGTGGCATCCCTGGCAGGTCTACAGGAAATACCTATGGAAAGTCACGAACAACATGCAAGGAGTCCATAGAAGAAACCTCTACACTATAATCACGAACATAAGCCAAGTAGGCCAAACGTATCATCTCAACCATACACCGAGTCTTCATATAAGAAATAATCCTGCTGGTAGAATTGTCGGGAGCCTCTCTCCACTCTAATAGAGGCAACCCTGGCAAGGCTATGGTTAATGTCTTGGCATGACAGTCCCAAATAGCGTGATAAGGTGACAACCAATCCATACCCAATATAACATCAACATTGATCATATC
This sequence comes from Nicotiana knightiana, assembly GCA_005239525.1. Lineage (NCBI taxonomy): Eukaryota > Viridiplantae > Streptophyta > Magnoliopsida > Solanales > Solanaceae > Nicotiana > Nicotiana knightiana. Next base: position 39,667 of record ML434943.1, on the reverse strand, counting down.
GAGGAGTAGAAGATTTACACTGGTCTCAAGACTCCCAATAGTGACCATAAAGGAACGATATACACGATCTACAACAACATCATCCCTTACAGGTGTAGACACATATACAGGGGCACTCAAAGAATTACGAGGCACAACCAAATATGAAGCAAAATAAGATGACACATAGGAGTAACTAGACCCGGATCAAATAGAACTGAAGCATGTCTATTGCAAACTGAAACAATACCTGTAATAACAACATTGGATGACTCAGCCTCAGGCCTGGCTGGACAGGCTTAACATCGTGACTGGGCCCCACCACTCTGAACCATATCCTTGGGACGACCTCTAGCTGGCGGGCCTCCACCTCTATCGACCTAACCTTCACCTCTAACAGTCTGGCCCCTACCTCTAGCTGCCTAACACCTTCCTCTGGCTAGCTGATCAGGCGGTGCAGAAACTGGTGCCGGAATCATCACACGAGAACTCTGATATGGTGGCGGAACACCCAATAATCTCGGACATGCCTCCTCATATGCCCATAACGACCACACTTGAAACATCCATCCTGATACTGTGACTGTGGAAACTGGGATTGACCCGAATAGGTCGGCTAACCATGGTAATAACTCTGAATATGAGGTGCACTGATAGGAGCTGGTAGTGCACTTAAGGCTGGCTGCCTAGAAGGAGGCACATAAGAACCATGACTTCGTGAAGCACTGTGGGATGCCTGAAGTCTAAATAGAACGGCCTAGGAGGATGGCCTCTACCAAAAGTAACCCTGCATCCAGATGAGGCGCCGCTGAATCCACCCGAATGACGAGGTATCTTATTTGACCCCTGACCTCCCTGTCCAAGAACCATCTCGACTCGTCTAGTGACATTTGCAGCATCCTGAAAAGAAATCTCGCTCCCAGTCTCCTTAGCCATCTGCAATATGATAGGCTGAGCAAGTCTCTCAATAAATCTCCTTACCCTCTCTGTCTGAGTAGGAAGCAGAAAATTAGCATGACAGGTCAAATCCACAAAACAGGTCTCATATTGAGTAACAGTTATGCTGCCCTGCTAGAGACACTCGCAATGACGACGGTGCTCCTCTCTCAAGGTGATAGGTGGAAACCTCTCTAAAAAGAGATGTGAGAACAGGTACCAAGTAAGAGCAGGCGAGCCAGCTGGTCTGGTCAACTAATCATCCCTCCACCATTTCTTGGCGGAACCAATAATCTGAAAAGCAACAAAGTCGACCCCATTGAAAGTGCCTCGTGAGAGCTGTCAAGATACTCTCGGGTATCCTCTGAAGTAGCACCATTGAAATGAACTGGAAAGAGCTTGGTAAACTTATGCAACCTCCATAAAACCTCAGAAGACATAGCTGACCCATCACTGGGATGTGCCGCAGCAACCGGCTGAACTACCCCGACTGGAGGAGTTGTTCGAGTCTGAAACTAGGGAGCCATCTGCTCCGGAGTGTGAGTAGCAGGAGTCAGCGCTTCTCCTCCAGCCTGAGAGACGGTTGGTGCCATGGGGAATGCGCCAGTCTGGGTCACGCTCTCCATAAGGCCCACCAATCGGACCAACGCATCCTAAAGGACTGGAGTGGCAATAAACCCCCCCGGGACCTGAGCTCGTCCGGCAGGAATAGTCTGAGCTGGAACCTCCTCATCGAAATCTACCTAAGGCTCTACGGTTGGGGCTGCTACTCGGGCTCTGGGCTGAGCCATGCCCCTACCTCAACCTGTGCCCCTCGTAGGAGCTACTGTTGGAGGCTCTGGCTGCTTCTCAGCTGAAGAAGCGGTACGCATTCTCGCCATCTGCAAGAGAATATGAGTAGGAGAGTTCAATCAGTATTGAGGAAACAAAATCGCACGACAGAGTTGAATAAAAATGAAGTTTGTTCCTAATTTTATAGCCTCTGGGAGATAAGTACAGACGTCTTCGTACCAATTCCCAGACTCTACCAAGCTTGTCCGTGAATTGTGAGAGCTATTCAACCTAGTACTCTGATACCAACTTGTCATGACCCTAAATTCCCACCGAAATAAAGAAAAATAAACGTGAAGATGTATAGATATCGATTTCATTTACATGTTACTTCTACTCAGAATACGGAGTCACAATTCACGAACACGCTATGATATTCTACAAACATTTGTCTGAAAGAAATTACAACTACTTGGGAAACAAATAAAAATAATAAGTATAGAAGTGTAGAAGGGAATATCAGGGCCTGCGGACACCAACAAGACTACCTTGGGTCTCCTAGCTGTATAATATGTAAGCAACTTCTCAATCAGCGACTACCTGCTCCGGCATCTACATCGGAAGTTCAGAGTGCAGTATCAGTATAACCGAATCCATGTACTGGTAAGTGCTCAGCCTAACCTCGGCGAAGGAGTGACGAGGGTTTGGCGGGACACTCACAATATAAGCTGCATACAACGAATAATAAGACAGAGAAGAAAGCAGAATAATATAAAATGGTAACTTGGAGGGAATAAATACATAACTCAACGTGTGTCATCAGTATTCAGCTATAACAATTCCTTAAGTGAAATGCAAAACTACCGAATAACTTACACCGTCGAAAGAAAACACGTAAACACATAAACTGTTGCGGTGCGCAACCCGATCCCACTATACATATCAAAACCCACTTTATTTCTTCTTAATAACATAAATAAAAAAATATAAATAAAATGTTGCGGTGTGCAACCCTATCCCACTATATCATAATAAACACAATCAAGATTCACCCTTATATCACTACATTCCACCCTTAATACACCTATTGCGGCGTGCACCCCGATCCCACCGTATAATAGCAATTCACACTTATTCCTCCTCAATGTTTCACCCTTATTCAACCTATTGCAGTGTGCAACCCGATCACACTATATTCATATCAATTATACCTGGTATATATAAGGTTCACAAAATTAACACAAGGCCTTTACCAATACTTAGAATTTAGAACAAGGCAACTGGGAACCTTATAATCAATAAAACCATACACAAATGATACTACTCAGTGAGACCAAACCAGGATATCACCAAAAAAATGCCGATAAGAACAACTTAGAAAATAACGGGGAACCATGAATATACGAGATAACAAATATCTCTCACAAGGGGAACACAATATCTAACAAGTAGTAATTGGACATGGAATTACAAGTAGACATGTAACAATTAAAGCAGGGAAGAAAAAATATAAAGACAATGGAATGAAACAGGCAAAACAGATAAATTGGCGGCTCATAGGTACTCGTCACCTCACATATACGCCGCTCAGATGATTTTTCTTATAGCAATTAAGGCAAAGATTCTTAATCGCTCAAGTCAAGGTTAAACTCGACACTTACCTCAATCTATAAGCCAATCACTGCTCAATTACTCCATTTCCTCTAGATTCCACCTACAGACCACTTGTATCTAGCCATAATTAACTTAATAATATCAAATATTGCTAAAGAAATCAAAAAGTCAAAAATCGACCTTGGGACCGTTTGGTCAAAACTCGAGGTTTGGAAAAAAACCCATTCACCCATTCACGACCGAGCCCCAATAATTAATTAGTTTCGGAATACGACTCCAAATTGAGGTCTAAATCCCCAATTTGTAAAATCCCCAATTCTTCCTAAATCCCTAGTTTTCTACCTTGAAAGAACAAAGATTATGTCTCGGAATTCAATGAGTGATGTTATAAATGGAGGAAAATGAGTTAATGAGTGGAAACCTATGATTTGGTGTTGAGTCTTCCCTTCAAAATCAATCCTAGGTCGAGTTCTAATCAAAGAGTTATGGAATTTTGGGAATAATCCCGTCACTGTTTTGCTTTTAGTCACAGGCATCAGGCCTTCTTCGTGTTCGCGAAGGACCTGTCGCGAACGCGAAGCAGCGACTGAATTGGCCTACGCGTTCGCGAGATACTCTTCATGTTCGTGAAGGTTATCTCTACCAGCCTACGCGTTCGCGAGCCATGTGCCGTGTTCGCGATGAGTATGGTCACTTCCCCTCCGCCAAGTCCCATGGTTTGGCGTTCGCGGTAGACTGATCGCGTTCGTGAAGGGTAATTCCCCTGGTACTCCGTGTTCGCGACCCAGCTTTTGCGTTCGCGAAGAAGAATTTTCCACATAGTCCAGTTTACTCTTTGCGTTCGTTAGAGTTCCTTCACGGACGCGAAAAAGAAAAGACCAGATGACAGGTGAAGCACTAAAACTAGATTTTCTAAGTTCAAAACATCCCGTAACCTATCCGCAACTCACCGAGCCTAACCTCAATGAAGGAGTGACGAGGCTACGGTGGGACACTCACAATATAAGTTGCATATAACGAATAATAAGACAGAAAATAAAGCAGAATAATATAAAAATGGTAACTTGCAGGATATAAATACAGAACTCAACGTGTCTCATCAGTATTCATCTATAATCAATCCTTAAGTGACATGCAAAACTACCGAAAACTTACACAGTCGGAAAAAAATGTAAACACATAAACTGTTACGGCGCGCAACCGGATCCCGCCATATCATAATAAACACAATCACGATTCACACATATATCACCACATTCCACCCTTAATACACTTGTTGCGACGTGCACCTCGATCCCACCGTATAATAGCAATTCACCCTTATTCCTCCTCAATTTATCACCCTTATTGCACATGTTACGGCGTGCAACCCCATCCCACTATATTCATGTCAATTACAAAAGGTATATATAAGTGCCTCAAAATTAACACAAGGCCTTAAACAAAACTTAGAATTTAGCGAGACCAAACGAGGATATAACAAAAAAAATGCCGATAAGAACATCTTAGCAATTAACGGAGAACACTAAATCTACGAGATAAAAAATATAATACACAAGGAGAACACAATATCTAATGTGTATCAATTAGGCATGGAATTACAAGTAGACATGTAATAACCAGGGAAGAAACAATATAAAGAGAACGGAAAGAAACATGCAAAAAAGATAAATTGGCGACGCATAGGTACTCGTCACCTCGCATATACGCCATTCACATGATATTTCTTATAGAAATTAAGGAAAAGATTCCAAATCCCTCAAGTCAAGGTTAAACACAACACTTACCTCAATCTATTGGTCACTCATTGCTCAATTACCGCATTTCCTCTAGATTCCACCTCCAAACAACTCGTATCTAACAATAATTAACTTAATAACATCAAATATATCTAAATAAATCAATTTCAATACATAAATTTAGGTTTCCCAAACTTTTTCCCAAAAAGTTAAAACTCGACCACGGGCTCTCTTGGTCAAAACTCAAGGTTTGGGACAAAACCCATTCACCCATTCACCACCGAGCCCCAAAATGTACTTAGATTCGGAATCCGACCCCAAATTGAGGTCTAATTCCCCAATTTGCAAAATCCCCAATTCTTCCTAATCACTAATTTTCTACCATGAAAGAACTAAGATTAGGGCTAGGAATTCAACGAGTGATGTTAGAAATGGAGGAAAATGAGTTAAAGAGTGCAAACCTATGATTTGGTGTTGAGTCTTCCCTTCAAAATCGCTCCTAGGTCGTGTTCTAGTGAAAGAGTTATGAAATTTAGGGAAAAATCCCGTCACTGTTCTAGTTTTAGTCACAGGCGCCAGGCCTTCTTCGCGTTCGTCAAGGACCTGCCGCGATCGCGAAGTAGCGGCTCAATTAGCCTATGCAGTCGGGAGATACTCTTCACGTTCACGAAGGCTTATCTCCACCAGTCTACGTGTTCGCTAGCCATGTGTCGCGTTCGTGATGAGTATGGTCACTTCATCTCTCCCAGGTCCCATGGTTTCACGTTCGTGGTAGACTTATCGCGTTCGTGAAGGGTAATGCCTCAGTTGCTCCGTGTTCGTGACACAAGCTTTGCATTAACGAAGAATATTTTCCACCCAATCCAGTTCACTCTTAACGTTCGCAAGAGTTCCTTCGCGGACGCGAAGAAGAAAAGACCATATGACAGTTGAAGCACTAAAACAAGATTTTCTAAGTTCAAAATATCATGTAACCTATCCGCAACTCACCCAAACCTAACCTTGACGAATGAGTGATGAGGCTATGGCGGGACACTCACAATATAAGCTGCATACAATGAATAATAAGATAGAAAAGAAAGCAGAATAATATAAAAAATGGTAACTTCCAGGTTATAAATATAGAACTCAACGTGTCTCATCAGTATTCAGCTATAACCAATACTTAAGTGAAATGCAAAACTATCGAAAAACTTACACAGTCGAAAGAAAACATGTAAACATATAAACTGTTGCGGCGCGCAATCGGATCCCACCATATCATAATAAAAACAATCACGATTTACCCTTATATCACCACATTCCACCCTTAATACACATGTTGCGGTGTGCACCTTGATCCCAACATATAATAGCAATTCACCTTATTCCTCCTCAATTTATCACCCTTATTCCACCTGTTCCAACGTGCAACCCGATCCCACTATATGCATATCTATTACACAGGGTATATATAAGGTTCACAAAATTAAAAAGGCCTTTACCAAAACATAGAATTTAGAACAAGGCAACTAGGAACCTTATAATCTATAAAACCCTAAACAAATAATATTACTCAACGAGACCAAACCAGGATATCACAAAAAAAAATGCTGATATGAATCTATGAGATAACAAATATCTTACACAAGGGGAACACAACATCTAACAGGTATCAATTAGGCATGGAATTATAAGTATACATGTAACAATTAAAGCATGGGAGAAACAATATAAAGAGAATGAAAGACACATGCAAAATAGATAAATTGGCGGCGCATAGGTACTCGTCACCTGACATATACGCCTCTCACATGATTCCTCTTATACAAATTAAGGCAAAGATTCATAATCGCTCAAGTCAAGGTTAAACACAACACTTACCTCACTCTACAAGCCATTCACTGCTCAATTACCGCCTTTCCTCTAGATTCCACCTCCAAACCACTCGTATCTAGCCAAAATTAACTTAATAACATCAAATATTGCTAAAGAAATCAATTTCAATACATAAATTTAGGTTTCCCAAACTTTTCCCCAAAAAGTAAAAAATCGACCTTGGGCCTGCTTGGTCAAAACTCGAGGTTCGGACCAAAACCCATTCACTCATTCACCACCGAGCCCTAATATGTAATTAATATCGAAATCCGACCCCAAATTGAGGTCTAAGTCCCCAATTTGCTAAAATCCCCAATTCTTCCTAAATCCCTAGTTTTCTACCATGAATGAACAAATATTAGTGCTCGAAATTCAATGAGTGATGATAGAAAAGGAGGAAAATGAGTTAAAGAGTGAAAACCTATGATTTGGTGTTGAGTCATCCCTTCAAAATCGCTTGTAGGTCGAGTTCTAATGAAAGAGTTATGAAAGTTTAGGAAAACTCCCATCACTGTTATGTTTTTAGTCATAGGCATCAGGCCTTCTTCGTGTTCGCGAAGGGCCTGCCGCGATCAGGAAGAAGCGACTCAATTAGCCTACGCGTTCGCGAGATACTCTTCACGTTAGCGAAGGCTTATCTCCACCAGCCTACGCATTTGCGAGCCATGTCCCGTGTTCCCGATGAGTATGGTAACTTCCCCTCCCCCAGGTCCCATTGTTTCTCGTTTTCAATAGACATATTGCGTTCTTGAAGGGTAATGGACCCCTTGATCTGCATTCGCAACCCAGCCTTTGCATTCGCGGAGAAGAATTTTCCACACAGTCCAGTTCACTCTTCGCGTTTGCGAGTGTTCCTTCGCGGACCCGAAGAAGAAAAGACCAGATGACAGCTGAAGCACTAAAACAAGATTTTCTATGTTCAAAACATCCCGTAACATATCCGCAACTCACGCAAGCCCTCGGGGCCCCAAATAAACATGCACACAAGTCCTAAAACATCATACGAACTTGCTCGCGCGATTAAATCGCCAAATTAACACCTAAAACTTTGAATTTAACACCAATTAGAATGAAATTTTCAAGAAAGCTTTAAAACCTCTATTTTCACAACCAGATGTCCGAATCACGTCAAGCTCACAATTCAAAATATTATATTGAACCTGTGTCGAGCTCTAGAACCAAAATCCAGGCCCGGTATCAACAATACCAAACATCAATCAAATTCTTAAAACCACTAAATTTTTAGACTTTTAGCTTTCAACAAAAATTCATAACTCAAGCTACGGGCCATGGAATTCCATTCCGGGCATACGCCCAGGTCTAATATATAAATACGGACCCACTGTGGACCGTCAAAACACGGGTCCGTGTCTGTTCACTGAAAATATTGACCGAAGTCAACTCAAATCAACTTTTAAGGCAAAATTTCTTATTTTTATCAACTTTTAACATAAAAGCTTTCTAGAAAACCCACCCGGACTGCGCACACAAATCGAAAAAGGTAAAAATGATATTTTTAAGGCTTAAGAGTGCAGAATAAAGTTTTAAAACATAAGATGAGCTTTTGGTTCATCACATTCTCCACCTCTAAAACCGTTGTTCGTCCTTGAATGGACATAAAAAAGTACATGAACTGGTGAATAGGTGGGAACATTTACTTTGCATGTCTGACTCGGACTCCGAAGTAGCTGCTCGGAGGGCTGACTTCCCCACTGCACTCGAACTGAGGGATAATTCTTTAATCTCAACGATAACCTCCCGGGCTAGAATAGCCACCGACTCCTCCATATAAGTCAAATCCTTGTCCAACTGGACAGAGCTGAAATCAAACACGTGGGACGGGACACCGTGGTACATTCGGAGCATGGACACATGGAATACTGGATGAACTGCTAATAACCCCGGAGGCAACGCAAGTCTATAAGGCACCTCTCCCACCCTCTAGAGAATCTTCAAAAGGCCTAATATACCTTGGCTCAACTTGCCCTTATTCCCAAACCTCATGACACCCTTCATGGCTGACGCCTGCAGCAACACTCTCTCCCCGACCATGAATGTCACATCACGAACTCTACGGTCGGCATACCTCTTCTGCCTAGACTGAGCTGTGCGAAGGCGACCCTTATAATCTTGACCTTGTCAAAGGCCTCCTATACTAGATCTGTATCCAACAACTGAACCTCCCCCGTCTCAAGCCACCCAACTGGCGACCGGCACCGTCTACCATATAATGCCTCATAGAGAGCCATCTGAATGCTCGATCAGTAGCTGTTGTTGTAGGAAAACTCTTCAAGGGGTAAGAACTGATCCCACCATCCTTCGATGTCTATAACACAGAGCGGAGCATATCCTCCAATATATAAGTAGTACGCTAGGACTGCCCGTTCGTATAAGGATAAAATGTTGTGCTCAACACTACCCGCGTACCCAACTCACGTTTTACTGCCCTCCATAAGTGCGAGGTGAACTGCGTACCTCGATCAAAAATGATATACACGGTCACACCGTGAAGGTGGAAGATCTCACGGGTATAAATCTCTGCCAACCGCTCCAAAGAATAGGTAACTGCCATAGGAATGAAGTGTGCTGACTTAGTCAGCCTATCCACAATCACCCAAACAACATTGAACTTCCTCAGAGTCCGTGGGAGTCAAAAAATAGAGTCCATAGTGATACGCTCCCACTTCTACTTAGGAATTTGCATCTGCTGAAGCAAACCATCGGGTCTCTGATGCTCATACTTCACATGTTGACAATTCAGGGACCAAGCTACATAAGCAAGTATATCCTTCTTCATCCTCCTCCACCAATAATGATGCCGCAAGTCCTGGTACATCTTGGCGATGCCCAGGTGAAGAGAATACTGAGAGCTGTGAGCCTCCTTAGGGATCAACTCACGAAGCCCAACAACATTAGGCACGCACACGCGAACCTATATCCTCAGAACCCCGTCATCTCCAACAATAACCTGCTTGGCACTATCATGCCATACTGTGTCCCTAAGGACCAACAAATGAGGGTCATCATACTGCCAATATCTGATACGCTCAAATAAGGAAAACCAAGCAACTGTGCAAGCTATTACACGGCTGTGCTCTAAAATATCCAACCTCAGAAACTGGTTAGCCATAGTCTGAACATCTTATGCTAGCGACCCCTCACCTACTGGAATGAACGCAAGGCTACCCATTATAGCAGCCTTCATACTCTATGCATCGGGCACCACATTGGCCTTCACGGGATGGTACAATATGGTGGTATCATAGTCTTTCAATAGCTCTAACCACCTTATCTGCCTCAAATTGAGGTCCTTTTTCTTGAACAAATACTGAAGCATGTCATGATGTATGAAAACCTCACACGACACACCATAAAGATAGTGCCTCCAAATCTTCAGCGCATGAACAATCGCTGCCAACTCTAAATCACGGACTGGTTAATTCTTCTTATGAACCTTCAACTGCCGATATGCATATACAATCATCCTTCCCTCCTGAATCAATACTACTCCGAGCCCAACACGGGAGGCATCACAACATATCATGTATGATCCTGAACCTGATGGTAACACCAACACCGACGATGTAGTCAAAGTTGTCCTGAGCTTCTGTAAGCTCAACTCACACTCGTCTGACCATCTCAACGGGGCATCATTATGGGTCAACCTAGTCAACGGAGTTGCTATAGATGAAAACCCCTCCTCAAATTGACGGTAATAACCCGCCAAACCCAAAAAGCTCCTAAACTTCGTGGCTGAAATAGGTCTAGGCCAGTTCTGAATTGCCTTAATCTTTTTAGGATCTACCTGGATACCTTCTGCTGATACAATATGGCCCAAGAAAGCGACTGAATCCAACCAAAACACACACTTAAAAAATTAAGCATACAACTGATTGTCCCTCAGAGTCTGAAGCACCATCCTAAGGTGTTGCTCATGCTCCTTCCGACTGCGGGAGTATATCAAGATGTCATCAATAAACACAATCATAAAAGAATCCAAATAAGGCCTGAACATTCAATTCATAAAATCCATAAATGTTGTTGGGGCACTGGTCAATCCAAAGGACATCACCAGAAACTCATAGTGCCCATACCGAGTCCGAAAAGTTGTCTTAGGGACATCGGATTCCCTAATCCTCAACTGATGGTACCCAGATCTCAAATCAATCTACGAAACACCCTGGCAGGCTGAAGCTAGTCAAATAAATCATCAATCCTCGGCAATCGATACTTGTTCTTGATGGTGACTTTGTTCAACTGTCGATAATCTATACGCATCCTCATAGACCTATATTTCTTCTTCACAAACAAAACTAGTGCACCCAGGGCGAGACACTAGGTCTAATGAAGCCCTTATCAATCAAATCCTGCAATTGTTCCTTCAATTCTTTCAACTCTGGTAGGGCCATCTGGTATGGCGGAATGGAAACGGGATGAGTGCTCGGAGCCAAATCAATAAAGAACTCAATATACCTATCAGGTGGCATCCTCGGTAGGTTTGCAGGAAATACCTCTGGAAACTCACGAACAATAGGTACATAATCTATAGAAGGAACCTCCGCACTAGAATCACGAACATAAGCCAAATAGTCCAAACACCCCTTCTCGGCCATACGTCGAGCCTTCATATAAGAAATAACCCTGCTGGTAGAATGACCATGAGTCCCTCTCCACTCTAATCAAGGAAACCTCGGCAAGGTTAAGGTAACTATCTTGGCGTGACAATCCAAAATAGCGTGATAAGGTGACAACCAATCCATACCCAATATAACATCGAAATCCACCATATCGAGGAGTAGAATGTTTACACTTGTCTCAAGACTCCAAATAGTGACCACACACGAGCGATATACATGATCTACAACACTAGCATCCCCCACAGGTGTCGACACATATACAGGGTGCCCCAAAGAAACACGAGGCACAACCAAATATGAAGCAAAATAAGATGACACATAAGAGTAAATAGACCCCGGATCAAATAGAATTGAAGCATCTCATCTACAAACTGAAACATTACATGTAATAACAGCTTCAGATGACTCAACCTCAAGTCTGGCTGGAAAAGCTTAACATCGGGGTTGGGACCCACCACTCTAAAACATATCATTGGGATGACCTCTAGTTTGCGGGTCTCCACCTCTAACGGCCTGATCTCCACCTCACACAGTCTGGCCCCTTCCTTTGGCTTCCTGACCTCTGCCTCTGGCTGGCTGAGTAGGCGGTGCAGCAACTGGTGCCAGAATCATGGAATGAGAACTCTGATATTGTGGTTGAACACGCAATAATCTCTTACGGGTCCATCTAATATGACCATAATCACCACACTCGAAACATCCATCCTGATACTGTGGCTGTGGAAACTGAGACTAACCTGAACGAGTTGGCTGACCACGATAATAACTCTGAATAGGAGGTGCACTGATAGGAGCTGGTGGTGCACTATAGGCTGGCTGCCCAAAAAGAGGAACATAAAAAACATGACTCGCTGAAGCATTATGGGATGCGTGAACCGGTGAATGAAATGGCCTGGGATGATGGCCTCTACCAAAACAACCCCTGCCTCCGGAGGAGGCGCCGCTGAATCCACCCGAATGGTGAGGTCTCTTGTATGACCCCTGACCACCCTGTCCAAGAACCATCTCGACTCGTCTGGTGACATTGGCAGCATCCTGAAAAGAAATCTCGCTCCCAGTCTCCTTAGCCATCTGCAATATGATAGGCTAAGAAAGTTCCTCAAAAAACCTCCTCACCATCTGTCTCTCTCTCTCGGTAGGAAGCAGAAGAATAGCATGACGGGCCAAATCCATAAAACGGGTTCCATACTAAGTAACGATCATGTTGTCCTGCTGGAGACGTTCGAACTGACGGCGGTGCTCCTCTTTCAAGGTGATAGGCAGAAACTTATCTAAGAAGAGATGTGAGAACTGGTCAAAAGTAAAAGCAGGCGACCCAGCTAGTCTGGTCAACAGATAATCCCTCCACCACATCTTAGTGGAATCAGTCATCTGAAAAGAAGCAAAGTTGACCCAATTGGTCTCCAATATACAAAGTTCCAAAGAACTTTGTGACAACTGTCAAAATACTCCTCGGGATCCTCTGAAGTAGCACCTCTGAAATGAACTAGAAAGAGCTTGGTAAACCTCCAATCCCCGTAAAGCCTTAGAAGACATAGTTGACCCATCACCGGGTTGTGCTGCAATAACCAGCCGAACAACTCCGACTGCATGAGCTGCTGGAATCTGAAACTGGGGAGCCATCTACTCCGGAGTGTGAGTAGCAGGAGTCAGGGCTCCTCCTTAAGCCTGAGAGATGGTTGGTGCCATGGGGAATGTGCCAGTCTGGTCCACACTCTCCATAAGGCCCGCCCATTAGACCAAGGCATCCTGAAGCAATGGGGCAGAAATAATCCCCTCGTGGACCTGAGCTGGTCCTGCAGGAATAGTCTGAGCTGGAACCTCCTCATCAAACTCTACCTAAGGCTCCACAGCTAGGGCTGCTGCTTAGGCTCTTGGTTGAGCCCTGCCCTGTCTCAACCTCGGGCACGACCCTGGCATCGACCTCTGCCGCTCGTAGGAGCTACTGTTGGAGAATATGGTTGTTACTCAGTTGAAGAAGCGGTACGCGTTCTTGCCATCTCCGAGAGAATAAGAGTAGGAGAGTTCAATCAGTATTGAGGAAACCAAATCGCATGACAGAATTGGATAAGCGTTAAGTTTTGTTCCTAACTTTATAGCCTCTAGGAGATAAGTACAGACGTCTCTGTACCGATCCCCCGGACTCTACCAAGCTTGTCCGTGAATTGTGAGACCTATGAAACCTAGTGCTCCGATACAAACTTCTCACGACCCGAAATTCCCACTGTCGGGACCGCGATGGCGACTAACATCACACTTTCCAGTCAAGCCAACGTTAGAGGTTATTTAGCCAATTCTTTCCATTTCTAGTGATTTTCAGTTAACAAGAAAAATAAAATGAAGTAAACTTGAATATGTATAGATATCAATTTCATTTACATGCTACTTCTACCTAGAATTTGGAGTCACAATTCACGAACACACTATGATTTTCTACAAGTATTTGTTTAAATGAAATTACAACTGCTTGGGAAACAAAGAAAAACAATAAGTGTCGAAGTGTAGAAGGTGACGACAGGGCCTGCTGACGCCAACATGACTACCTTGGGTGCATAGCTGTATAATCTGTAGCCAACCTCTCAATCAGCCACTACTTGCTCCGAAATCTGCATACGTGCGGAGTGGAGTATCAATATTGTCGATACCCAATTTTTCCCTATACTATTTTTAAAATGCATATCTATTTTCAAAATAGTACATGAGCATCAACTAATATTTTTTCATAATTTTTGCATTTTTCTAAGGATTTTATATTTATTTATACTAGTCTATTTTTTATATAAAAAATTACTAATTGCATCACAAATGACTTTATAACAATTTCATAACTTAATATTACCATTTATAATCATAATAAGCTTTAATTATTCCATAAATAGCCACATTTAAATTTTTCGGGTTATAATCGTAATAACTTTGCAATAATCGCCCATGTACGCATTATTACATTATTTCATCAGAAAATAGCTTTTATAGTTTCATAATATTGGGTAATTATTTTAAACCATTTTTTATGCATGAAAATCATTTTTATAATTTGTTAATTGTTTTCACAAATTATTTTATAAATTAGTTGGGTATTTAATAAATAGCGCCTTTCAATTTCGTTTCAACCCAATTATACCAGCCCAAATATCTTAAATCCTAGCACAAATCCTACCCAAGCCCAATCCTTCATCTACCTGACCCAAACCCCTCTCTAATCGTGGTCGTTGATCTCCGACATCAACGGTTCACATTATTTCCTTCTTTTTTAATCTAACCTAACCCCCAAAACCCTATCTCATTTTTCCTCTCCCCCGCCGTCATCATTTCACTAATCCTTCCCCTTCTCTCTCAATCACTCCCAGAAAACCTAGCCACTTTCACCGAAAAACCTCACCGTTCATGAGGTTTCTCTGTATTTTTCGGCCTTTGCCGACCTTCTACATCTTCTGGTTTTTCGACTTCGTTGATTTATGAGAGACTCTCAAAGAGATTCAACCTAGTTTTGTTCAAAACCTTTCTCACAGGCATGTCTATGGCCATTTCTGTTTGTGAGTATTGTTTTCTTCTTATTTATGGTTCGCATCTATTGTTTTAGACCGAGTTTCCTTTCATTTCTATCATTTTTGAAAACCCTAATGTTATGACTAGTTGGGTCTGTTCAGATCCTTATAGATCTAAAACGTTTTAAGTGTTATTTGGTATTTTTCCTCAAAAAAATCTTATGTTTTCATTATTACTGTTCGATTCCAGTGCTTTTCGAAACTAGGGTTTCGTTCTAAGTTTTCTTCAAAAGGGTTTTTGACTTTCAAGTGTTTGAATATGATTATCCTTTGCTATTTCGACTTTTTTTTGTGTGTATATGCTTAAACCCTAGGTCTTTATGTTTCCTGCACTGATTGCTTCAATCATTTTCCCATTATTTATTTATTTATTTCAATCAAAATATTGACTTATTATATTTAGGGTTTGAATTATATTTTCCTGTTAAAATCAGTATTTCTCTGTGATTTTACCTATTTCCTTATTTGTGACTTTAATTAGAAATACTTGCCCTAATTAAACTATTAGTCTGATTTAGAGGTTTAATGGACCCCTATATGGTATATGACTGATTTGTTACCTTATTTGAACCCTAATTTGTACTGATAACTGACTCGCCCTATTTTAAGGGGTCTCTCTCGGATTTTCTTTATGAATTGATTGGGGTAATTCCCCAATTAACTGGTTGATTTATTTGATTACCCTGTTTTATGAACTCTGAGTTATTTTTTCCTTATTTGTTTACCTTACTAAGTGCTATATAAACACTCATTCTGATTCTTCTAAACACACGAACATAGTTCAGAAACACACACACACAAACTTTGCTCTCATTCCCCCTTCCTGTTATTCGTGCTTGCTACATTATCTTGCCGGTTGAAAGCCAAGGCTAGACCACTGAGTTCTGCATACTTCAACCTTCTGCTTTACCATCTTTAACTGGTATGTCTCCATTCCTCTTTTCATTCATTTTCTATGAAGATTAAACCTATGTGCTTTCCTGTTATTGCTTTTAATCGGTATGTTTACTTCTGTATTTAAACTTCATCTTTCATGTTATTGCTTTTAATCAGTATGACCAATTCTGTGTAGTTTTAAGCCATGTCTTTTCTGTGTATTGAATTCAATTAGCATGACTACCTATGTTTTTCCTGTATATTGATCTTAGTTAGCCTGAGTACTTCCATGAAGCCAGACTCCTATGACTTTCCTGTCTATTGTTCATAATCGGCATGATTACTACTGTACTTAGACCTATGTCGTTCATGTTCGTTGCTTTTGTTGATATGTCCTATTCGCTAATCTGGCTGTTATCACATGCAGTTAGACTTATATGTTTCCCTGTTTATGAATCTTAATCAGTATGATATGTCCCATTCAGTAATCTGATTGTTACCACATTAAACTATGTGCTTCCTTTTTTGTGGCTTTTTAATCAACATGTCTATCCCTACTGCTATGTCCTATTATGTCAGCCTGCTTCATGTTCTGTTAACTAGCATGCTTCCACTCTCACCCTGTCTTATGTGTTCCAAACTAATGACCTCTATGTTCCTAACCCCTGCTACCCTTCTATGTGTAGTTGTTTGTTTATAGCATGTTATATGCCCACCTAGTGTTAGTTAGTGAACTAATCTAGGCAATGTGAAGCTTTGCATTGAAATGGTTGTGATCCTGTTTTTGTCCCTTGTTTGATTGCTGGAAACCTTTGTTGGAATTTAGAGTGCTGCAATGACTCTGTATATTCCTATTTTACTCCTAAACTATTTTCTCCAAACTATTCCTTATTTTCATACACTATTTTCAACTCCTACTCTTAGAATACCTAGGGTCCTACCCCTCCAGTGTGAGCACTGCCTAGGAGTCTATGAGACTCCTCCGAACTCTGACACAGTGAGGCTGGCTCTTCCACACTTATGCACAAAACTATTTTTTTAAAGGGTTTCTGGTGTGAGCATTGCCTAGGGTCCTTGAGTCCTTTGGGAACTTTACCACACCAGGATACCATTTTGGTACTATGAGATACTGGCACTTCAGACGGCCTGGTTTTCCAGGTTTTTATTTGGGCCTGTCCAGGCTCCTTATAGTATAAAAGTATTCATTCTGCAATTCATTTTACATTTCGCCTGTAATAATAATTGTTGTAAAAACCAATATTGGGTTATTAGTAAAGATGAGAGGGATTTTTATATATATTTGTTAGGATCGAGTAGAAATCATGCCTATAGGATTGTTATGGGACGTTTATCAATTATATATCAAAATTCATGTTCATGCATATATTCAAGTCTAAATGTGCACTAGAAACCATGCCTATAGGATCTTCCTTTGGGAATTATCAAATTCGTATAATTTTTTGTTCACTTAGATATCATGTCCTTAGGAAATCATATTTGAAATCAATATGAACACTTAACCATCATGCCTGTAAGGAATAAGCCTAAAAACAGTTTAACACTTAGATGTCATGTTTGTAGAGATAAATATGTAAAAAATCAATTTTTGTGTTTATATGTCCCGAAGTAATGTTTGTAATCATTTTCTGTGCCTAGATGACATGCCTATAGGGTCTAAACAGATAAACTTGCCTTTTATAAGTCAATCGCTAGTTTATTATTATGGACTGATTCACGCTTAGAGACTATGTCTATAGGATCCTACACAGATTTAGTAAGCCATAATAATCAGTAGGCAAATTGTTTAGGTGCTCACTGCCTCGCCTTAACAAATGATGCATATTTTGCTTTTGTGCTCACCTAGATATCCTTGTATAGGACTTTAAAGTGTTTAAAATTATTGTTTGAGACGTGCAATTGTTTGCTTATTTGTGAAGGTAAATGTGAGCCTTTGACTTCTTTGTTATATGATAGTCCTATATGTTTTGTTTGTCGCTTAGATTTTCTCCTTTTAAGCACCATAGGTGAGTCTAGAACCACCTTAATAGAGGTCCTAAACACCTACGGGGCCATAGGTAAAAGGGAGGGTAATTCACGCATAGAGTACATATTCAATTAGAATCGCTTAAGTAGTAACTAAGGGCAGGGTAATTGGGTAGTAAAGTATATGATGACCTGTGTGCTAATGCTACGTGTAATAGCTCTATTTGGGAAAAGTTAACCGAGTATGGCACATAAGTGATCCTATAGTCTAATAACCTAGGACCTCTTTTTATTCCCGTTTTAAGATGATCTTCACTTTTTTAAACCGGTTTATGAGTTACTTGCATTAGGTTTCCTAACGCACCTTAAATCCGTTAAGTGGCGACTCTTCAAATTCCACACCCCTTCCCAATAAGAAATGAGTTGTCCCAAAAGATGTCGAAATCTGGACTCCGCGAGGAAAAAAGGGGGTGCGGCAGCATGGCGACTCTGTTGGGGATCCTTAGGCTCTTATCATGACAATCCTGTTTCGGTGAATTAGTCTAAGCATGCTTTATTCCCTTTATGTGACCTTAATTATTTATTTTCAAGTATTTATGATTTCCTTGACTACGAAACTGACTTGTCTCTTTGTTTTTTTTTTTTTTACTTTCTTTCAAATATTAAATACCGCATATATTATTTTCCTAACGTGCAAATACGTGACAACATGCTATTTACTATTGCATAAATCATGCTCAACATCATATTCCACTCGTGCGTAATCAATCCTTTAGCAACACTTGATGAGCGGTTGCGCTCTTCCTATATATCACCCTTTAAATTTGGAAAGGCTTATTTGCAATAAAACTAGTCGACAGCGGTGCAATCGACTGTTCCGTGCCTTTCCCCCTCAAGTTGTCCGCTTGAGGGTACCAGTCTAGACCTCCATAACAACCTTACTCTGATTATAACTGTACATGCATCATGGTAAAACTTAGCCGGGTTAATATGTTTTCCACATAATAACCCCTTAAGACAAACCTTATCCAAAAGTCCACCGGGGTTTCCATAAACCCAACGGATGAAACCACATTTTGTGCATTAATTTTTGAGAACTAAATGCCAATATTCTAATCATGGATGTATAAATAGTCGAATTAGGAAGGGGGAAAGGGCCTAACCTTCTTTGTTTTGCAGAAAATAAGGCACGAGGTCCCCAGGTTCGGCATGGTCAACAATATACCGCCACTACTATTGGATTGGTGGGAAAATCTTTACTCTAGTGACAAGAAACATGTGAGAAAGGTCCCGGGAAATTTACCTTCTTTGTTAGACATCCAACCAAACAACATGTTGATTGAAGCTGTAACTATGTTCTAGGATAGTGAAAGGCTTGTGTTTCGCTTTGGGAACATAGAAATTACGCTGCTCCTAGAAGAAATAGGGGGATTTGCTGGACTACCTTGGGACAACCATGGTCTATTGGTGCAGGAAAATTGCACTGGTAAGGGGTTTCTAAAGATGATGGGTTCGAAAAAGAATGCAGATTTGGAGTGCTTCAAGAACTTTTACATACCCTTTGACTATTTGTACAAAGATATGGTCATAGCAAGTCCTACCGTATGTTCCATGATGATTTCTCTATCACTTCCTTGGGTCACATTCACCGCAGAATTTTCGTGTTTGTTGTTTGCTTCTTAGGCATGATAGTGTTCCCAATGAAAGGGGACATAATTCACACCAGACTGGCTATGGTAGCCAAAACTCTAATGGAAAGAATCGAGGGACAAACATACACCATATTCCCTATGATCATAGCTGAATTTACTAGGATTTAGACCGCTGCCGGAATGGGTTCAAGCATTTCGAGGGTTGAAATTTGTTGCTGCAAATTTGGTTACTAGAGCATCTCCAAAAGGGTCAATATCATTAGGAGTTTTCACGGAGGGCGTGGAATAATCACATAGCCTTCCACCACCCTAAGAGGATGACTTATATCCCAGACAGATTTTCTCAACTAGAAAGTGCTAAGGAATGGGTGGAGTTCTTCGAAAATCTGACCGAGGATCAGGTCCAATGGATGTTTGAATGGTTCCCTACTGAGGAGTTCATCACCGGGTCTAGGGACGCTCCTCACTTGGTGTTGCTTACTTTAAGGGGGATATACCCTTATGCTCCCATTAGGTTTATGAGACAAGCATGCAGGAGGCAGGTCGTACCGCAGGTTGCGAAGATGAGTCATTTCTGGGCATATATTCGGGATGACGACATCCCTTACAGGTGCCAAGTTCAGCATATGTGGCACTCAAAGATCATTGTGGAGAAGGACACCATCGAGACAGACATGTACCACGCAGGTCATATATGCTTTTACCCATCATTGTTGGAAGATAGGATAGCACGGGTAGTTGAGCCAGGAATCAGTCAAGGAAACAGGGTCATAGATGAAGTTGTTGAAGCCCAAGTGAGATACAATAAACTGCACAAAAGGGTTCATGAGTCCGAGGCCAAGCATCTGGAGCAACACAAGACTGATATGGAACTGATCAATGAATGGAGGGAAAGGGCTATCAAATCTAATGAAAGGCTGGAGTATTTGGAGCACAGTCTGACGGAACTGGAGGAAAAGACGAGGAAAAGAGTCACTGACTGCCAGAATGCTGAGGGAAGAGAAGGAGGACATATAGCGAGAGTATACCTGATGTTGGGCATGCACGACCTGGGAACCTGATCGACAGAACCAAGAAGATCAAGCCTGGGGAGGGTCCTTCTCGGACCAAGTAGATTAGATTTATTTTCTTTTCCTAAATGTAATAAGGCCAAGTGCCAGTAGTGACTTATCTTTTACTATCTTAGTGTCGTGATGGATTCATTTATTTTTATATTAATGAAATGAGGCAATTATTGGAATTTAAGTTCTCCAAAACAACTTGTCGCTAGCCCTACCTCGGCAACAACGAGGTTCCCAAATTAGGACGCGAATTTACATTCCCGCAATATGTGTTTAAATACCGCAAATATTCTTTCCCAGAACTCTTACTGACTTGGCTACCTTTTTGTTTTTTCTTTCTTTCTTTTGATTATTCCCCATTCCCCAAAGGTTGGTTCGCGCATACTGGCATCATCATCTTCTCACACAAGATCCAGGGGCCCTCCACCTTCTCCTCCTCCAAGTATACCGAAAGGAAAAGGAAAAGCTAAAATGGATGACTTGAACCTCACCAGAAAAGACAACAATACACATGTTGAACATGCGGAAGCTTCCGATGGCCGGGGTACTCAGGCCTCAAATGATGCGGTCTCTTGGCTTGAGTAGTGAATATTAGAACTTCAGGGTGAGCTCGAGCAGGTCTGGAACTTAGCAAACCTCTCCCTCAAACTCAATAACCGAGACGGCAACCACCCAAACACCCAAAATACTGTACCACCTCAAAACATACCCAACAAGCTCACACAGAATCCTCCCGCACCTCACCATCATACAACCCCACCACAGAATCAAACTATCTCTCCACAATAACAAAAGAACACCTACAATACTCCATAAAACACCCCACAAATTATCCCCGAACCCCAGAACTCCACAAGTGATCATCATTATACCCAAACTTCTGGTCACCAAAACAACCCCATATATGTGGAAACTCTGCCTCACTCCACTTAACCAATATCCTATACACCAGAATTTGCTGAGAATGACATGCTCATTAAGAACATGGCTGAGAAGCTTAATAAATTGACAAGTCCGGTTTATGGCGTCGAAGGAGGTAAAGGGATAGAAGGTCTGAACTATGAGTATCTATGCATACAACCAGATGTGGAGCTGTTGTAGGGATACAAACCTCTCAAGTTTGAAATGTTTGATGGAACAGGTGATCCCAAGGTTTATCTGAGAACCTATTGTGACAAGCTCGTAGGGGTCGGAAAAGATGAGAGGATCCAAATGAAGCTCTTCATGAGGAGTCTTACAGGAGATGCCTTGTCCTGGTATATCAGCCAGAATCCTAAGAAATGGGCCAACTGGGTGAGCATGGCATCTGACTTCATGGACAGGTTTAGGTGATGTCTTCTACATCCAGAGCTTAAAGAAAAAGCCAACTGAGACCTTC
Organism: Nicotiana knightiana; assembly: GCA_005239525.1. Lineage (NCBI taxonomy): Eukaryota > Viridiplantae > Streptophyta > Magnoliopsida > Solanales > Solanaceae > Nicotiana > Nicotiana knightiana. Next base: position 17,636 of record ML434943.1, on the reverse strand, counting down.
CGCGAGTATGCTACTCGTTGGAGGTTAGAAGCAGCCAAGGTCTGACCGACATTGGACGAGGAAAAAATGAACAAGTTCTTTGTCAGGGCACATGATCCCCAGTACTATGAAAGATTGATGGTTATTGAAAACCATAAGTTCTCCGATATCATAAAACTCGGGGAAAGGATTGAAGAAGGCATTAAAAGCGGTATCGTGACAAACTTCATGGCACTACATGCCATGAATAAAGCATTACAATCAGGGGGTATATCAAAGAAAAAGGACGTGGGAACAGTAATGGTTGCCCAAGGACCCAAAACTCCATTTTTATATCAGACCTCTCCACTCGCATACCAAACACCTCCACCTACATATCAACCATCACCTCCCAGATATTCCAAACCAGGCACAACTTACCATACATATAATTCCCAACCATCTTTCTTTCAGTCACCTCCAAATCGTCCAAACTACCCAAGACCCCGGCCTAACTTTGACCGTCAACCACCCAAACAATACACCGCCATTGCTGAACCAACTGACCAGCCGTATGAGAGGTTGAAGGATGCTGGTTACGTCACCCTTATCCCTGTTGTGGCCATGGAGAATTCATCCTAATGGGTCAACCCAAATAAAACCTATGCATATCATTCTGGTATGAAAGGGCACACCATTGAAGAGTGCCGGACATTGAAGGATAAGATTCATACCTTGATTGATAATAAGGTCATCCAGGAAAAGGAAGCTACACCTAAAATTCGCAACAACCCCCTCCCAGGTCACAGGGGCGAAAGTATCAATGTGATAGAGACCGATAAGGAATGGGATCCTCAAGGATCTATTGGACTTATCGGAGATGGTGATGATCCTAAGAAACCCACAGTCACACTCAATCCTATTATTGTGTAGATACAGCCGCCAGTTGGACTTGAGGAAGCCGCATCGGTTCCTTTAGATGTATAAGTAACACCACCCGCAACAATACTCACTCCATTTGAAGTGGAGGTGGCCATACCTTTCAATGTAAAGGTGGCATCCACACCGCCCTTCAGTACCAATGCTTTACCTTGGGATTATGTGACCGAGCCTAGAAGAAAGGTAAAGTCAAAGACAGGCACAAGGCATGACCAGAGTTGGAAGGGTTTATACACCCGAGCACTTAGGAGAAACCAGTAAGCAAGCTTTTAACAAACCGCGTGTCATTGAAACTGGTCCAGATGACCTCTGGAGAAAGGTACATACAAGGGAGTACTTTGTCATCGATCATCTGAGCTAGACTCTCGCTCAAGTATCTATCATGTAGCTGCTGCAAAATTCTGAGGAACATAAGAATGCTCTAATGAAGGTGTTGAGTGAAGCATATGTACCCAACAACATCACTGGTGGAGAAATGGCCAATATGGTAGGACATGTGCTGGAGAGCCACAAAATTACCTTTCACGAGTACGAGTCGCCTCCTAAAGGTTTGAATCATAACAGGTCACTCCATATTTTAGTGCAATACGAAGATAAGTTCATTGCCAGAGTTCTGATCGATGGAGGATCCAGTCTCAATATTTGCCCGTTAACAACACTTAAGAGGTTGGGCAAAGGCTTGCATGAGATATGGGAAGGAACTATGAATGTAAAAGCATTCGATGGGTCTTAGAGAGATACCATTGGAGAGACTAATCTCTATCTACAGATGGGTCTCAGAGAGATACCATTGAGAGACTATTCTCTAGCATCAACTTTACATCCGGTCGTGAAGATCGAATGAACCACGAGGAAGTAATTATCCATGGATATGGAAGCAACCTCATTTACCCTAGTCAGACTATCCCGGTGATTGAAAATAGAAGAAAGCTAGGTGGAGAAACCTACCATCATATCGAGCGGGTGAACGCGATCGAGAAAGATAAGTGGTCGGGTAGCAAGATAGCAAGCATGCTAGCATGGAGAGGATATGATCCCGGCAAGGGGCTTGGTAAGAATCTTCAGGGAATCTCCAAACCAATACCGCCAAAGCACCATGGTACCACTTTTGGGTTGGGATACCAATACACCTACAAAGAATACCAAGATTGGTAAACACCATGGCGTAGTCCATACTATCCACTCGAGCAGCCTGTGCCACACCTGAGTCAGACTTTCGATCAGACCGACATTATATGGGGATCAGAGGAAGAAGAAGCATTGGCAACCTTGAGGAACCTATTTCTAGAATATAATTATATGAACTGTTGCGTAATTGTTGAGGAGGAGGAGGAGGAAGGCCCTACCATCCGAGCTATGGAGAGAGGAACATTCCTCAGGAATTGGACTGTCAGACCATCCAGGGGCGTACGAGTACCGAGGTAGCAAGGTTGAACAACATTATTTATTTTGCTTTCTAAGAAAAAATGATTTCCCTTTTAACATTTTGTTTTAAATAATATTTCCAATGTTCCAAAACGTTGTTTAAATTATTGAAAATTGCATTTTTTTGACACTTTCAATGAATTGATGTTTTTTTATTACCACTTTTCCTGTATCTTTATCCATACGGCATTACTATTTCCTATCTTGATGAACCAGAAACTGTGACATGTAATGAGGCAACACAACAAAAGGACAGTGATTCAGAAGAAGAGGAGGATGTAATACCTAAAGAGATCGTCAGATAAGGAGAGAATTTTGAGAACAAACCCAAGTCCAACCTGGACGAAACTGAGATAATTAACTTGGGAGGTTCTAAAACCATCAAGGAGACCCTCATCAGCATTCACTTGTCACCGTCAGAGAAAGAAGAGTACACTCGTTTATTGAAAGAGTATGAGGACGTTTTTGCATGGTCATACGACAATGTGACCGGATTAAGTACATCCATTTTGTTCCACAAATTTCCCACAAACCCGATGTGTCCACCAGTAAAGCAGAAACTCAGGAAATTCAAGCCTGATATGAGCCTGAAAATCAAAGAGGAGGTTACCAAGAAAATCAAGGCCAAGGTCCTCAGGGTAATTGAATATCCCACATGGTTAGCCAACATCATGCAAGTTTTGGAGAAGGATGGGAAGGTTGTAGTTTGTGTCGATTATCGTGATCTCAACAGAGCCCGCCCAAATGATGATTTCCCGCTTCCAAACATACACATCTTAATCAATAATTGTGCTAAGAATGAACTCCAGTCCTTCTTAGATTGTTTCGCCGGTTACCATCAGATCTAGATGGACAAAGAGACGTTGAGAAAACAGCTTTCATTACACCATGGGGGGTTACTTCTATAAGATGATGTCGTTTGTCCTAAAGAACATTAGGTCCACCTACATGAGGGTCATGCCTATTATCTTTCATGATATGATATATAAGGAGATTGAGGTGTATGTGGACGATGTCCTCATCAAAATCCAACAAGGCCACGGATCAAATAGCGACTTTAGGAAATTCTTCGACAGACTGTGGAAGTACAACCTAAAGCTAAACGCTGTAAAGTGTGCAATCTAGGTTCCCGCCAAAAAGATATTGGGATTCATCGTCAGCCGCGGGGGAATGGAATTGGATCCATCGAAGGTCAAATCCATCCAAGAATTACCACCGCCAAAAAGCACAAAAGATGTGATGAGTTTCCTGGGATGCCTTAACTACATCAGTCGTTTCATAGCCTATTCCACAGTTATATGTGAGCCAATTTTCAAGATGTTAAAGAAGGACGCAACGACTAGTTGGACCAAAGACTGCCAAAAGACTTTTGACAAAATCAAGGAGTACTTACCAACGTCACCAGTCTTGGTTCTGCCAGAGCCAGGTAGACCACTGCTACTTTACCTTGCAGTTCTTGATGGAGCTTTCGACTGCATTCTGGGGCAGCACGACGAGACAGGAAGAAAAGAACAGGCCATCTACTACCTGAGTAAGAAGTTTACACCTTATGAAGCACGGTATTCTCTATTGGAACGAACTTGTTGTGCCTTGACCTGGATAGCTCAGAAGCCGAGGCATTACTTCTGTCTTTATACAACATACCTCACATCGAGAATGGATCCTTTGAAGTTTATCTTCCAGAAACCCATGCCCACCGGAAAGCTGGCTAAATGGCAAATCCTGTTGAGCGAATTCGACATTGTCTATGTAACTCAGAAAGAAGACAAGGGATAGGCACTGGCGGATCATCTTGCTGAAAACCATGTGGGAGGAGAATATGAATCACTGAAAACGTATTTTTCCCGATGAAGAGGTACTATTCGTAGGAGAATACATTGCTGAGTTCTACGATGGTTGGAGAATGTTCTTTGACGTAGAAGCAAAATTTAAAAGGAGCCGGCATTGGAGCCGTCTTGGTATCGGAAACTAGTCAACATTATCTGGTATCTACGAAACTCAGATTCCTATGGACAAACAACATGGTGGAATATGAGGATTGTATATTAGGGCTCAACATGGCTGTTGACAAGAACGTTCAAGAACTGCTAGTAATCGGCGATTTAGATTTGCTTGTGCACCAAGTGCAAGGAGAATGGGATACCAAGAATTCCAAGATATTTCCATATCTGCACCATGTGCAGGAATTGAAGAAAAGGTTCACAAAGATAGAGTTTCGGCATGTTCCCATAATTCAGAATGAGTTTGCCGATGCATTGGCCACTTTGTCATCAATGACACAACATCCAGACAAGAACTTCATTGATCCTATCCCAGTAAGGATCCATAATCAGCCGGCATAATTTGCTCATGTCGAAGAGGAAACAGATGGAAGGCCTTGATTCGACGACATCAAAGAGTATCTAGCAAAACGTGAATACTCAGAGCATGCAAATCATACTCAGAAACGCACACTTCAGAGATTATCCAATCATTTCTTCCATAGTAGAGGAACCCTATATAGAAGAACTCCTGATTTGGGACTGTTAAGGTGCGTCGACGCAAAAAAAGCTTCTAAACTACTCGAGGAGATACATGCTGGGACCTGCGGCTCGCATATGAATGGCTTTGTCCTGGCCAAGAAAATACTTAGGGCCAGCTATTTCTGGATGACCATGGAGACAGATTACATCCAGTATGTTCAAAAGTGCTACCAATGTAAAGTATATGCAGGTATGATAAAAGTGCCACCAAACGAGCTTAATGCAAAAGCTCACCTTGGCCCTTTGCCGCCTGGGGAATGGATGTAATTGATCCAATCGAGCCCGCCACCTCAAATGGGCATCGGTTTATTTTAGTGGCTATCAACTACTTCGCTAAATGGGTTTAAGCCGCATCTTACAAGGGTGTGACTAAGAAGGTCATTCCGAATTTTGTTCACGAAGGACTTGTGTGTCGATTCGGAGTTCCAGAGTCCATTATCACTGACAATGCCACCAATCTCAACAGTGACCTGATGAAAGCCCTGTGTGAGACTTTCAAAATGAAGCACAAGAATTCAACAACATATAGGCCCTAAATGAACAGAGCCGTGGAAGCTGCCAACAAAAATATCAAGAAGATACTGAGGAAAATGATAGAAAATCATAAACAATAGCACGAGAAGCTACCATTTGCTTTACTGGGATACCGTACCACAGTCTGACATCAACCGGGGCAACTCCCTATTTGATGGTTTATGGTACTGAAGTTGTTAATCCTACCGAAGTGGAAATCCATTCCTTGAGAATTATACAAGAAGCTGAACTCAGTGACACAGATTGGATAAGGAGTCGTTATGAGCAGCTAGCCCTCATAGACGGAAAGAGGATGAACGCAGTATGCCACAGACAAATTTATCAGAACAGGATGTCCAAAGTCTTCAACTAAAGAGTTAAGCTGAGACAGTTCACACCGAGGCTGCTGGTGTTAAAGAAAATCATCCTACTTCAAGATGAAGCTAAAGGGTAATTCTCTCCCAATTGGCAAGGTCCTTACATTGTTCATAGAGTTCTGACAGGAGGATCCCTCGTACTCGCGGAAATGAACGGATAAGTCTGGCCAAAGACGATCAATTCGGATGCAGTCAAGCGATATTATGTGTAAACTATTTATGTTTTTCGCATATGATGTAAATTTAATTGCGCTCGACCTGATTCCCGCTTAAGAGGGAATACGTAGGCAGCCCTATGGGTTCGATCACAATTCAATAAAATTTCTATTTTCCCCACAATCAGAAACTGGGAAGATTTTTGAGGAGGACCGTCAAAATTCCAAAGCAAGTTCATCCGATCGCAGCATATAGAGCAGTCAGAAATGTTGTCCATTTAACTGGGGCAGAATTTTGAGGACCCTCAAAATTCTATAGAAAAGGAATTCGCGATGTCTCTGATCTTTTCACAGTCACTGGTTTATCTAACCAATTTCTAAAACTATATATTTACTATGTCTTTGAAAACTATGCATGCCTGCTTTAGAAATAAACTCTATTTAGTGAATGATGCCCGATAATTTGAACAGGATCTTAAGACAGAGCGAAGCAGATTAAGAAAGTTGACGGAGGCACGAACCGACCCCCTACAGAACTCATAATCATTCTTTGAATGTAGGAACAAGGAATATGCACACCTTGGAATCACGATCTTCATAACAACAAAGATACCGTGTCCATCTGCAGTTAAGAAATACTCTGCCATCATCTATTATCTATTCTATTTGCATTGGGACTAAGCCCAATCCCAAATCTTGCATGAGGCTAAGCCCTGCCTCCATATTCGCACAAGGCTAAGCACTGTCGTTTATCAGCATGAGACTAAGCTCTGTCTCAAACTTGCATGAGGCTAAGTCTTGCTTCTCTATCTGCATAAGGCTAAGCATTTCCTTCACCTTGCATTGGACTAAGCCATATCCTGAATGTTGCATGGGAGTAAGCCGTGTCCCGAATCTAGCATGAGGTTAAGACCTGCCTCTCTATCTGTATAAGGCTAAGAACTGCCTTCACCTTGAATTGGACTAATCCCATTCCCAAATCTCGCATGAGGCTAATCGATGCCTCCCTAATTGCATAAGGTAGAGCTCTGCCTTCCCATTGTATGAGACTAAGCATTGCCTCAAATCTTGCACGAGGCTAAGCATTGCCTCCTTATCTACATAAGGCTAAGCATTGACTTACATCTCCATGAGACTAAGCACTGTCTCAAATCCTACATGAGGCTAAGCATTGCCTCCTTATCTGCATAAGGCTAAGCATTGCCTTCTCCTTGCATGAGACTAAACACTGTCTCGAATCTTGCATGAGGCTAAGCCCTACCTCCCTATTTGCATAAGGCTAAGATGTGCCTTCCCCCACGAGAATAAGCATTGTCTCTCTTTGCATAATACGGATGTTGCTCTGTCCTAAACCTCGCATTATTCTCTTTCGGGGCTAAGCACTGCCCTCAACTTCCTACAAGACTAAGCCTCGTCTTGTTGCTTCTAGCATCTTATTGTTCACCTCATGGGCTGAAATATCGCGAACTTTTCTGAAGGCTTCATAGACTCAAGGAATCATCATTCAAATGCGTCATGGTACGGAGGCACCATTTTCATAGCCCGAGAACATAATTTCATGGCCTGTGAATCCCTTACTGCACAATTCATGGCGCAGGGCATCATGGTCTAAGGACATCATCCTCAACCGTTCAAAGACAATTCTCATGGTATAAAGGGAATTTTCATCATGTTTAAAATGAATGCACGGACATATGCTTGTACTACATCTTCTATTAGAAGGTAACCCGACGAGCAACCATTACCCCAACAGGAGCAATCCCTCTCCAGCTCCTTCACTACCTACAACTTGACCGCTCACCCCAACCATTTCACCTATTCCAAAACCTTGTGTCCGTTTTTGTGATAACTTCATCGGTATATTTCGTCAATGAATCCAGAACTACACACGCCCTGAATCCTATAAAACCAGGGATATGTAGGAAACTCAGAAATCAGAGTGCGACCTATGTCTCTCAAATCACCCTACTCGGTAAAAATTAGTCATCATATCTTTATCTGACAATTCTTTCATCCTTCCCGGGTAAAGAGGGGCAGGTGTTGATAACCAAATTTTCCCTATACTATTTTTAAAAATGCATATCTATTTTCAAAATAGTACATGAGCATCAACTAATATTTTTCCATAATTTCTGCATTTTCTAAGGATTTTTTATTAATTTATCCTAGTATTTTTATTATATAAATAATTACTAATTGCATCACAAATGGCTTTATAGCAATTTCATGACTTAATCTTACCATTTATATTCATAATAAGCTTTAATTATTCAATAAGTAGCCATATTTATATTTTTCGGGTTATAAGTGCAATAACATTGCAATAATAGCCCATGTACGCATTATTACATTATTTCACCAGAAAATATCTTTTTATATTTTTATAATATTGAGTAATTATTTTAAACCATTTTTTATGCATGGAAATCATTTTTATAATTTGTTAATTAATTTCACAAATTATTTTATTAATTAGTTAGGTATTTAGCAAATAGCTCCTTTAAATTTCGTTTCAACCCAATTATACTAGCCCAAATATCTTAAATCCTAGCCCAAATCCTACCCAAGACCAATCCTTCATCTACCCAACCCAAACCCCTCTTTAATCGTGTATGTTGATCTTTGAGATCAACGATCCCCATTATTTCCTTCCTTTTTAATCTAACCTAACCCCAAAACCCTATCTCATTTTTCCTCTCCCCCGCCATCTTCGTTTCCCTAATCCCTTCCCTTCTCTCTATATTACTCCCCTAAAGCCTAGCTGCCTTCACCGAAAAACCTCATCGTTCATCATGTTTCTCTGTATTTTCCGGCTTTTACCGGCCTTCTACATCTTCTTGTTGTTCGACTTCGTTGATTTATGAGAGAATCTGAAAGAGATTCAACCTAGTTTTGTTCGAAACCTATCGCACTGGCCTGTCTATGGCCGTTTCCGTTTATGAGTATTATTTTCTTATTATTTATGGTTCGCATCTATGGTTTTAGACCGAGTTTCCTTTCATCTCTGTCATTTTCGAAAACCCTAATCTTATGAATACTTGGGTCTGTTCAGATCCTTATAGATTTAAAATGTTTTAAGTGTTATTTGGTATTTTCCCTAAAAAAATCTTCTATTTTCGTTATTACTGTTCGATTCGAGTGCTTTTCTGAAATTAGGGTTACGTTCTAAGTTTTCTTCAAAAGGGTTTTTAACTTTCAATTGTTCGAATCTGATTATCCTTTGCTATTTCGATTATATTTTATGTATATGCTTAAACCCTAGGTCTTTCTGATTCCTGCACTGATTGCTTCAATCTTTTTCCCGTTATTTGTTTATTTCTATCAATCGAATATATTGACTGATTTTATTTAGGGTTCGAATTATATTTTCCTGTTGAAATCAATATTTCTCTGTGGTTTTCCTATTTCCTTATTTGTGACATTAATTAGTAATACTTGCCTTAATTAAACTATTAGTCCGATTTAGGGGTTTAATGGACCCCTATATGGTATAAAAATGATTTGTTACCTTATTTGTACTGTTAATTCACTCTCCCTATTCTAAGGGGTCTCTCCCGGATTTTCTGTATGAATTGATTGGGTTAATTCCCCAATTAACTGGTTGATTTATTTGATTATCCTGATTTATGAACTCTGAGTTATTCTTGCTTTATTTGTTTACGTTACTAAGTGATATATAAACTCTCATTCTAATTCTTCTAAACACACAAACACAGTTCAGAAACACAGACACAAACTTTTCTCTCATTCCCCCTTTCTGTAATACGTGCTTGCTACTCGGCTGAAAGCCAAGGCTAGACCACTGAGTTCCGCATACTTTCACCTTCTGTTTTACCATCTTTAACTCGTATGTCTCCACTCCTCTTGTCATTCATTTTCTATGAAGATTAAACCTATGTGCTTTTAGGTTATTTCCTTTAATCAAGATTTTTACTTCTGTATTTAAACTTTATCTTTCCTGTTATTGCTTTTAATCAGTATGACCACTTCTGGGTAGTTTTAGGCCATGTCTTTCCTGTGTATTGATTTAAATTAGCATGAATAGCTATGTCTTCCCTGTTTATTGATCTTAGTTAGCCTGAGTACTTCCATGAAGCCAGACTCCTATGATTTTCCTATCTATTGCTCAGAATCAGCATGATTACTACTTTGTACTTAGACCTATGACCTTCATGTTCGTTGCTTCTGTTGCTATGTCCTATTCAGTAATCTGGTTGCCATCACATGCAGTTAGATATGTTTCCCTGTTTATGACTCTTAATAAGTATGCTATGTCTCATTGATTGTTGTTACCACATTAACTTATGTGCTTCCTGTTTGTGGTTTTTAATCAACATGTCTATCCCTACTGGTATGTCCTATGCTATCAACCTACTGTATGTTCTATTAACTAGCATGCTTCCACTCTCACCCTGTCTTATGTGTTCCTAGATAATGACCTCTATGTTCCTAACCCCTACTACCCTTCTATGTGTAGTTGTTTGTTTATAGCATGCTATATGCGCACCTAGTGTTAGTTAATTAACTAATCTAGGCAATGTGAAGCTTTGCTTTGAAATGGTTGTGATCCTGTTTTTGTCCCTTGTTTGATTGCTGGAAACTTTTCTTGCAATTTAGAGTGCTGCAATGACTCTGTTTATTCCTATTTTACTCCTACACTGTTTTCTCAAAGCTATTCCTTATTTTCATACACTATTTTCAACTCCTAGTATTAGAATACCTAGGGTCCTGCCCCTCCAGTGTGAGCATTGCCGAGGGGTTCCAAACTCTAACACACTAGGGCTAGCTCTTCCATATTTATGCACAAAACTATTTTTTTAAAAATTTTCCAGTGTGAACATTGCCCGGGGTCCTTGAGGCCCTTAGAAACTTTGACACACCAGGATACTTTTTTGGTACTATGAGATACTGGCACATTAGACTTGGTTGAATGCCTGGTTTTCCAGGTTTGCATTTGGGCCTATCCAGGCTCCCTATAGTATAGCAGTATTCATTCTGCAATGCATTTCACATTTTTTCTGTAATAATAGTTCTTGTATAAACAGATATTGGGGTTATTAGTAAAGCTGGGAGGAAATTTTATATATCTTTGTTGGGATAGGGTAGAGATCATTCCTATAGGATTTTTGTGATTGTTTATGTGCATTAGAAATCATGCTTATAGGAATTATCTCATTATTTCTCCTGAATTTCCATTTAACATCTTAGAAATCCTTTTATTGGACGTTTATCAATTTTGTATCAAAATTCATGTTCATGCACATATTCAAGTCTCGATGTGCATTAGAAACCATTCCTATAGGACCTTCTTTTGGGAATTATCACTTAGTCGTCATGCCTATAAGGAATAAGTCTAAAAACAGTTTGACACTTGGATATTATGTTTGTAGAGATAAATATGTAAAAACTCAATTTTTTTGTCTATATGTCCTGAAGTAATGCTTGTGATCATTTTCAGTGCATAGATGGCATGCCTATAGGGTCTAAATAGATAAAAATATGCATGTTAGAAGTCAATCACTAGTTTATTATTATGGTCTGATTCACGCTTAGAGACTATGTCTATAGGATCCTGCCCAGATTCAGTACGACATAAAAATCAGTAGGCAAATTGTTAGGTGTTCACTGCCTCGCCTTAACAAATGTTGTATATTATGTTTTTTTGCTCACCTATATATCCTTCTGTAAGACTTTAAAGTGTTTAAAATTGTTGTTTGAGACGTGCAATTTTTTGCTTATTTGTGGAGGTAAATGTGAGCCTTTGACTACTTTGTTCTATGACAGTCCTATTTGTTTTGTTTGTAGCCTACATTTTCTCCTTTTACCCACCATAGGTAAATCTAGAACCACCTTAATAGAGGTCCTAAACACCTCCAGGGCCATAGGTCAAGGAACGGGTAATGCACACATAGAGTACACATTCAATTAGAATCTCTTAAGTAGTAATTAAGGGAGAGTAATTCGGTAGTAAAGGATATGATGACCTGTGCGCTAATTGTACGCGTAACACCTCTATTTGGGGAAAGTTAACCGAGTATGGCGCAGAAGTGATCCTATAGGCTAATAAACCTAGGACCCCTTTTTATTCCCGTTTTAAGATGATCTTCACTTGTTTAAATTGGTTTATGACTAATTGACTAAAATGAGTTTAGACGGGACCCACAATTGTGGACCTCGAGGGGTGCCTAACACCTTCCCCTCGAGGTAATTTCGAGCACTTACCCAATATCTGGTAAGGTAAACCAGTTTATGAGTTACTTGCATTAGGTTCCCAACGCACCTTATATTTGTTAGGTGGAGACTCTTAAAATTCCATACCCCTTCCCAAAAGGAAATAAGTTCTCCCAAAAGATGTCGAAACCGCGGACTCCTTGAGGAAAAGGGGTGGCGACAAGTATATCTGACCTCATGTATTGGTAAATTCTGAGCCTAACCTCGACGAAGGAGTGACGAGGCTACGGCGGGACACTCACAATATAAGCTGCATACAATGAATAATAAGACAGAAAAGAAAACAGAATAATATAAAAGCGGTAACTTGTAGGGAATATATACAGAACTCAATGTGTCTCATCAATATTCATCTATGACCAATCCTTAAGTGAAATGTAAAACTACCGAATAACTTACACAGTCGAAATAAAACACGTAACCACATAAAATGTTGCGGCACGCAACCCGATCCCACCATATCATAATTAACACAATCACGATTCACCCTTACATCACCACATTCCACCCTTATTTCACCTGTTGCGGTGTGCAACACGATCCCACCGTATAATAGCGATTCACCCTTATTCCTCTTCAATTTCTCACCCTTATTCCACATGTTATGACGTGCAACCCGATCCGACCATATTAAAATAAATTACATAGGGTATATAGAAGGTTCACAAAATTAACACAAGGACTTTACCAACACTTAGAATTTAGAACAAGGAAACTGGAAACCTTATAATCAATGAAAACCTACACAAATAATACTATTGTTGCTCCCAAACGCACAAGCAAGTATATGTGGTCGACTAGTAATATAGGATTGTAAGTACAGATATCGTACCCACATGGACTTTTGTTTAACTATCAACTAAATTAAACTAAGGCAATTAATCTATTTAAGCGATTTTCTAAAGTATAAATATTTAACAACAACCAATCTAGAGTAGCAAACTAAGAAATTAAAGAAATAAGTTGGCAAATTTAGACACGAATTCAAGAAGCGCATATATTCGAGAGCTATGGGTTCGCTAACCATCCCGTTGAGTCTTCCACTTCAATCGTCTAATTAATTTATCTGGTTTACTGGTTGACAGGGTTAATATTACTCGTAGCCTTATCTCAAAGTACTACTCGTCTATTCAAGCTAACCTAACGCATATATTCTTATGAAATTAGAATTAACGAGAATGCATTAATAATTCTTGTATACTAACCAAGCAAGGCGATTACGTATATTCCTATCATAATTGAAAATGTGCCCCCTCAAAGTTAAGATCTTGATCTACTCAATCTTATATGCAATCAAGAATTCCCTCTCCCGAGTTCATTCCTAGATTCGTAAATAATATTTAATTGGTGATCAAGCGATCAAATAATTAAGCGCAAGATTGAATAAATAAACCAATATGATAAAATAATAAGAGCAATTCAATCTTCAAACTACAACGTTCATGTAGCACCCAAAACTCTGGAACTAATAAACTACGAGACTAAAAGAAGAGAAGAGAAGAAAAACTAGTTAGAAGCCACCTCCAAGTGTGGTGTGTGTTCCTCCACGTGAATTCTCCTTCAAAGTATGTTAGCTTTTCTCAAAAGTAGGTTTATAACCCCTTTTATATGAGTTGGGGTTGTGTAGGGCCGAAATAAACTTGTCCCGATCGAAATAGAGAAACCCCTGCAACACAGCGTCCAGGGCAGCCAAGAAGCAGTGACGGAATTTACGTTCAATTTTGTTGCGTTACTTTTGAAGTATAACTTCTCCTTTGTTTTTGTTGTCTCCACTTGGTGGGGACAAAACCCAAGTGGTTTTCCCCACATTTTTCTTCTTTTTATATCTTTTTATTTTCTTTTCGTTTTCTTCTGTGTTGTATTCAATTTTGCTCCAAATTTCTTCATATTCACAACGCTTCATTCCTACACAGTTAAAATATAATATTAAGCACAAAATAATAATTAATACTCAAATGAAGATTAAAAGTACTAGAATATGCGATACCAATGGTTAAATGTATGTATTTTGGGCCGAACATCAACACCCCACACTTAGATTCTTGCTCATCCTCGAGTAAGCGTTAAAACTACACTCAATAAATCAAGCCTAGAAATACCACCACTTTGGTAGATTCTAATCATTAGGCCCTATAACAACTCAAACCATTAGATATACACTTCCTTATCATCGTGAAAGATATACAAGTTACAAATAAGACAACAAGCTTCTAACCTCCTATGCTCAGAGACGGACTCTAACTTACAAAATTTAAGCTCGCTCACCTACTCTGTCAAAGAAGCTAATAACATCACCTATCTATCATGAAACAAGTGCTCTCACCAGAATAAATTGTCCATACACTCAAATCAAAGAATGAATATAATTTAAGGACTTTGCATCAAAGAACAACTCTCGCACTCACAAACAGATTCATATGTATGCACAAAGAACCATAAGCTTGCCTATTATGTACATTTCTACTAATTAAGTGTGCTAGAATAGAATAAAATAGGACTTTAACCGGTTGTAATGTTGGCCAAAGGACGGGTAGGAGAATTGTATTATAGTGACTTACACTTCCCTAAGCACTTTGCACTTTTATACTTCATCACCAATTATTTTCATCTCTTCACTTTATTTTCCAACCCTCTCTTCATCAATTAGTTCACAAGTATTCCCCTCATATCAAGAACGATTCATTTTTTTTTCAAAGCAATTTTTCTTTCATGTCACATTCCTTTCAAGAGGGTCTTTTCATCACTTTGCAGCTATCATTGGTCACCATTTTCACTTAATCATCCCTTTCTTCAAATTTATCAATTAATATCAATTCCTAAGCAACAATGCTCAAGAAAGTATGGTGCAAAAACTAGGGATTCAACAAAATAATCAAGTCAAAAATACGGCATCCAAACTAAAGGCTACATGCTCAAAGGGCTAACTAGTGGTACAATATCTAGAAAGGCTAAAATTCACAAGACATATCAAAGAAAGCTTATTATCATCTTCTAAACAAAGATACACATTTTTATTTCGTTTGAATAACATGAAGCGCAATTTCTAGACTAAGATGCAAAACATGGAATATATGTAAGAAATCCTCACCACACATGGCACAAGTATCAATCATGGTGATCAATTCTACTCTAAGACAGACAGGATCATAGCGAACAATAAAATAAGAATAAGCTATATACAGAGTCACATCCCTTAGCTTAGGTCTCAGAAAGTCTTCTATTTTATTCGTTACTCAAGCACTCAGAGGAAAGTACTACTCAAACTTAGGCCCAAATATGCTAGTCAAACAAGTTACAAAGGTTTTTCTTCTCCCTCTTTTACTACTTCTAAGAAAAAAAATTAATCCTAAAAATAAAAAAATTTACCCGGTTCAATCTACATCCCTTGCAAAAGAACCAATGCACAAAGATAAACCAAGAGGGATTATTATCTAACTAAAACTAACTAGAAACAAAAGAAAATATTTTTGAACTTTTTTTATTGAACTTTAATCCCTCAAGAAAGTTGTCCACAAAATCCATCGTCGGGAAAAAGTCTAAATTTTCTGCCATTTTTATTTTTCATTTTTTATATATTTTTAAAAAAAAACACAAACTACTACATTAAGAAAAAAATATTACAACTAAGTTAGGATAACACAGAAAATCTTCTCACATCACACTTAAAATTGTGCAAAGTCTTCAATGCATATTGTAAATAACAAGAGGGTAAAAGAGACTCCATGGTAGGCCAAAGGCCGAAGCATTAGCAGGTCACGGGATATTCATACTTCTCCAGGTATGATTCATTGTGCGAGTACCACACACTCAGTTTCAACCACCTGCTCGCTTTTTCACGGGCCTATTAGCCTTGATTCCATGTTCGTACTCCTACAAAACACAAAAACAACACTACAAAAATAGCACAATAAAAATAATAATAAGCAAAAAGAAAAAGAAAAAAATAGAATTGGGTTACCTCCCAACAAGCGCCTGATTTAATGTCGCGGCACGACTCCATCACTTTCACCACTTTTCCTTCCACTTTGAGGATATGAATTGTTCCGCCAAGTTTGCATCAATTTTTATGTCACGTTCTTGGGGCGGTGGTGTGAATACAAAAGAACCAAGTAAACAATGTCGCATCTTGCACTTCTTGGACTTTAAGTGAGGGGTGTCATTTTGTCTTTTTGGTGTGGCAAATTTTGGAATATGAGGGTCTTGTTCTTCATCTACACATCTCTCCAAAGGCTCGATCTTTATGTATCCATCCAAACATAATGTAGAAAAATGATTAGAATGAGGACCAATACGTCCCAACTCCAAAACTTTATTACTTTTGACATCCTCTATTTTGCACTCTTTGTCAACCTTGACATCATTGATAATACTTTTGTCGAATAATTGGAACTCCTTGTTCCGCTCCACAAGCTAACCATATCCACAAAAATTGGTTGCAGGGCATCAGACACCTCAACCTTTTTATTCAATTGAGCCTACAGGTCATGGAAATCTGAGCCAAATTGGTCTATCTCTTTCCTGAGCTCAGTTCTTTTGTCTATCATTTGTTCTGTCATATTTGAAAGACCATCAAGGAGAAACTCATGATATTTTATCCGTTGAGCTTGTTCCTCTAGCAACGATTGGCTCACTATATCTGCTTCTTGTAAATTATCTTCTGGTTGGAACTCGCTCTCTTCAGCCACTTCCTCCGCCCCGACCTTTATTCTCACGAGTGTTGCACTAATCCTTTGTATAGCCTTTTGATTTTCATCTTGTTTCTCGATTGCTTGCCTCATCATGTCTATAATACGAGCCACGCATTCCATATCCTCCACTTTCTTGCTCCTATCAAACTCATAAACATTATTAGAAACATTATAATAGGAACCCTGAGAAGGATAATGAGAATTAGGACAACCATCCCAATGGTCACCTTGACAACCACAGACATTACAAAAATTCCACACATCAGATTGAGATGCACAATTTTGCCACATGTGTGATCATCCACAATATGGACAAGGATCATCATAATAAGAATAACCACTATTTGACCAATTACCATTCCAAAATGTCATGTCAACAAAGATAGTTCAAATCTATTATATTGTTATTCATGGTAATGGATTTGTTTCTGAGTTGTATAAGCCAGTGGTCATCCGAGTGTTTACTAATGATCACCCCACCTATGTTGTTCCAAAAGATTTTTACTGGTTTGCACTCAAAAAATATATGAGTAATAGATTCATACATATTCATGTTGCATATAGGGTAATGTGGGTCTATGTTAATACCAATTTGGGAAAGGTATTTTTTGCATGGCAGTCTATCGTGGAGGCATTGCCACATAAAAAATTTAATTTTGTTGGGACATGACAATGACCAAATCCAATTAAATTCTCCATGCTGTTGAGTTTGAGATTCAATTATAGAGTAGAAAATTTAAGTGCTAAAAATACCTTTTGGATAGAGGGACTGATCACGCTCAACTATGTCTTCTATAAAGACTAAACGGGCGTTGCAAATATAAATCT
>ML434942.1:0-75863 GCA_005239525.1 Nicotiana knightiana | reverse complement strand
ATTAGCAAGGGCTGAAATTATTGAGTTTATAGATGATGCTGCAGTGAAGGATGGAAGGGTCACCAGCCTGGTGAAAGGGGTGAAAATTTCTCTTGATGCAAAGGAGCTGGGTGGAATGCTAGGTGTACCTTATGAAGGGTACAATGACTACACAAAGTTGAAATGGCCAAGCCTAGACACCCTTCCTATTGCCCTGACCATCACCAGAAAATTTTGTGATAATGAGAAAGAAAGTGAGCCCAAGGCTGTATACAAGAGTGAAATGAAGCCCCCCACAAGGTGTTGTTTGAGTTCATCAACATGTGTATTTTGCCTAGGCAGGAAAGAAGGCACATTTCCAACTTCATGGACTTGGTTTTGATGGAATGCTTGGATAGTGGGAGGTAGATCAACTGGCATGGATTTATATTCCAAATCCTCGATAGGGTTATCAATGGCTACAAAGCCCTTTCCATTCCCTATGGCTTCATTCTCACAACTGTTCTTGCTTATTGTAAAGTTCCCCTGAAGAAGTGGGAGATGGCTACAAGAAAAGATCACTTTGGGGTTAACACTTTGATTGCTTGTGATTATGCAGTCCATGACACTCCCAATGAACCTGGTTAATCCAAAAAGACACCAGTCAATAGCAAGGTCAGAGCCTTGGTGTAGGAGAGTGGGGCAAAGGATGGTGAGATAGCAAGGCTGAAGACACAGTTGATTGAGGTAGAATCTGAGAGAGATGCTCTTAGAACTGAGCTCGCAAGGGAAAAGGAGAATAATGATGGAATTCTTCAATACATGATGCACTTTGTTCAAAGTCTTAATGTAACGACCCGGCCGGTCGTTCCGAGAGTTATCCCCGATTCCCCCGATTCCCCCATTTCTGCTTCATATTATGTGGTTCAGCTTCATTTATGTGTGTTGGGTCGGTTGGTTCAGGTTTAGAGTGGTCATGGTGAGCATAGAGGCAAGTAGTCTCTCAAGGTAGCTTAATAGTTGAGAAAGTCAACTGAGAGTTGACTTATTGGTGAACAACTTTAGAATGAGGATTTTATGGCTCAGATAGATTCGTTAGGTGATTTGGGACTTAGGAATGTGTTCAGAATATTTTTGTGATGTCCGGTGTAGAATTAGGCTTGAATTGGCGAAAGTTAATTTTTGGTAGTTTTTGGTCGGCGGTGGAAAATAGGCTACCAGGGTCGGAATGGAATTTCGAAAGTTGGAACAGGTTCGCAATGTCATTTTAGATGTGTCTGCATAATTTCAGGTCAATCAGAGGTGTTTTGGTTGGTTTCGGCGTAGTTGGCGAAATTTAGAAGTTTCAAAGTTCATAGGCTTGAATTTGATATAAATTTGGTATTTTCGTGTTGTTTTTAGTGTTTCGAAGGCTCAACTAAGTTGTAATAATGCTATGGGGTGTGTTGGTATGTTTAGTTGGGGCCCCGAGGGGCTCGGGATTGATTTCGGATGATTGACGGGAAGTTGGAGTGATTTTTGGGAATCTACAGATTGCTGAATTGCTGGTGTTTTTGCGCCTGCGGAAGGGGAGCCGCCGGTGCGGCTCCGCAGGAGCGAAGGAAAGGTCACAGGTGTGAGTTTTGACTGTGTAGGGAATGGTCCGTAGGTGCGAGGAGTTTGTCGCACCTGCGATGGCGTAGGTGCGGAATGATGATCGCAGGCACGAGCATTGGCCGTTAAGTTAGGTTTTGCAGGTGTGCACCCTGGGACCACAGGTGCGGCCAATTGTCCGCAGGTGCAGAAGTGACTGTGCAGAACAATATAAAAAGGACCCCTCCGCGAAATTTATTAGTTTTCATCAATTTGCATGCGGGAGGAGTCCATTGAAGGTGATATTGAGAGGGAAATTCAAGGTTCTTCAGCAAAGGAAAGTTCTCTGGTTGTTAATCCCGTTCCTATGCTATTTTTTTAAGATTAGGCTTGGAAATTTAAGGATTTGAGTAGGGAAAAGTTGGAAAAATGGGAGGAAAGAATTGAGATTTCTTTTGAGGTTTTGGAATGGAAATTGTGGTCTGATTTTAGTGTTTTTGGTATGTATAGAATCGTGGGAGGACGAGGTTCCTAGAGATGTAATAATTATTAGATTCCGAGACGTGCGCCGGGGGCTCGGGCTTGGCCGAATTTTGAGATTCTTGTATAATCTGATAGTTTTCGATTTGGTTGCGCTCCTTGAGTATATATTCATGATGTTGAACTGGTTTTGGCTAGATTCGGAGCAATCGAGAGCCAATTTGAGGGGAAAAAGCATAGCGGACTAGTGTTGTGGCCTGGTAGAGGTAAGTAATGGTTATCAATCTTGTCTTGAGGGTATGAAACCCTGGACTTCGTATTTCTTACTGTTTCCAGAATGGCGCACATGTCGGATGACGAGTATGTGGCGCGTACTGATTTTTGGATTGAACTAGGTCCTCTCCGCGGCAACTAATGAGTTGCATATTTACTCAAAACCTTATGTTAAATTATGTTCTAAAGATTTGTGAAATATTTGGGCTATAAGACGTGTTTAGGTCCTTGTGCCGATCTGTTTAGACCCTTTGAGGGCTTTTTACTGTTGTTTTCCTCACTATTTGTTGATGATTTCACTCAGCATCATTGGGCATATTGTTTTATTTGAAACCCAGCATGATTTACACCACTTTGAGATTTAAACTGATGTTTTGGGTCGAGTACCCTGTTTTTACTGATTCGATCGAGAGGCCTTTCGAGTGGTTCTACTGAGTGTGGTCGAGGGCCAGAGTGATGGTGAGGTGCTGAGTGAGGCCGAGGGCCTGATTGTGAGGATATTTATGATATGAGACAGGCCGAGAGCCTGAGAGTGAATGATTCCATGATTTAGCTGTTTATTTAGCGCTTGGGCTGAAGAAGCCCCTCCGAAGACGGAGTCTGTACACACCCCCAGTGAGCGCAGGTACCTACTGAGTGCGAGGGCCGAGTGCCGAGTGACGAGTGATTGGGAGGAATGAGTGACTGTGAGGTGCTGAGTGACTGTAAGGAATGCCCGAGGGGCTGATTATGATATATGTTTTTCCCGAGGGGCTGATTGTGATATATGTTTTTCCCGAGGGGCTACTGATGATTTTACTACTTTTACACTGAGTTATGGAATATGTTTTGCCCGAGGGGCTACTGATGATTTACTACTCACACTCTGAGCTTATGAAATATGTTTTGCCCGAGGGGCTACTGATGATTTACTACTCACACTCTGAGCTTATGAAATATGTTTTGCCCGTGGGGCCTCTATATGATTCATTTCGTTTTTATATAACCTTTCGGTTGAAGTTGTTGGAAAATATACTTTCCTTAAAGGATTTTTTTTCTGAAGATGATTTGAGACATGATGATTTCACATATCTATGTTATACTGTTGAAAAGAAAGGTTGTGCCTCTTGTGATTTGATGACATTAATTTTATGTGTTTCTTGCTGCTCAGACTTGATTTATTTTCATTACTACTGAGTTGGCGTACTCACATTACTCCCTGCACCTTGTGTGCAGATTCAGGCGTTAGGGCCGGGTGAGTTATATATCTATTCCAGAGATCCTCGGATGTTTGCAAGGTGGCTGCATGCGTCCGCAGTCCTGCTCCCTCTCTTGTTTAATATTATAGAATTTATTTTTGTTGAGTTGTATATTTATGTTGATACTCATGACCAGTGACTCCAGGTTCTCGGGAGATGTATTTAAATGTTCAGTATAGATTTAATTATGTATATATGATAAAGGAAACTTTTATGGGAAATCAATATAATAAAGAGTTAAATGGGAGTTTATTATGATTTGAGTGAAGTTCTGGTTGGCCTAGTTCCATGATAGGCGCCATCACGACTAGCCTGCATTTGGGGTCGTGACAATTTGGTATCAAAGCGCTAGGTTACATAGGACTCACCGGTCATGAGCAGGTTTAGTAGAGTCTTGCGGATCGGTACGGAGACGTCTGTACTTATCTTCGAGAGGCTGTGGAACCCTTAGGAAAAATCTCACATTTTTAAAAAATTCTTGTCGTGCGAATCTATTGTATTCATCCAATAGCGTAACTCTTGAATTCCTTCTGTGTATTCGAGCACGCCTGAGAACGCCTGGTATCAGCTATGTATCGATGGCTTGTGGCTTCCATGAGTGAGATGTGATTTTGGCATGTTGGTAATGGGCCAGTCTGGAGGACTTGAGGCCGAATTTATTATGTGGCTTGATTGCTGAGATTTTCGTTGTGTGGGCACATGCAATTGGGGACTTGTATGTCCGTTCGTGTTCTTATTGATGAAAATTGGTGACTAGATGCCTATGTGGTGGGGGCGAATTGATGGTTAGATGTGTTCAAACTGTGAAATGTGTCGAAAAGGTTGGCCGGAAATGTGGTAAGATTTATTAAGTGTTTGATTTCTGTCTCGATTTGGTATGTGACCTTGAGTTTTGAATATGTCGGAAGACCTCTCATGTTGTGTAGTTGTGGAGTGAAACGGATTTTTCTGTTGGGTTATGAGTTGTTGGTGATGTCTTTTGAGTTGATCATTTGCCCTAGTAACGTTCATGTATTTGATTGATAGTGTATTCTAGCCATATTAACGCTCCTTGTTATTGTATTCATTGATGGCGTCCTGGCATATTCGCATAGCCGGGAGTAGCATACTCAGTATCTGAGGATGGGATTATAAGGATTCAGGGAGGAAAGGCTCTATGCCAATTCTCCGAGTATGAAGTTTGGCTCAGTTCAGTAGCTTTCTTGGGGCATGTGGTGTCCAGTGAGGGTATCCATGTGGTCAGTCATGTGTGGGTAGAGCTTACAGAAGCTCAAGAGTTCTGTGACCGCCGCTCTAGTGTTAGTTCTGCCTTCGGCTTCAGGTTTTACCGTGCATTGTGATGCCTCGAGGGTAGGCGTTGGTTGTGTTCAGATGCAGGAAGGTGTAGTTATTGTGAGATAGTTCTGGTCTTCAGAAGTGTATGGAAAGATAGCAATTGAGGCTAAGCGGGCAGGGGTATCTCCCGCGAGTTGTCCTAGGGTGTGTGGTCCCTATGTAGTTCTGTAATAAGTTCTCTTCTACCAGTAAAAGATATGTTGTAATTGGAGTTTAGGGCGCTTGTGGAAGTTGGCGTGACTGTGGCAATAGTGGATGCGAGATTGGAAATTGATTTGAGTGTTAGATGGTTGGGGTCATATAAGCTTATGAAGGATTTAGTTGAATCCTACCACAGCATGGTGTCAGTGTTAATGAGCGGCATAGTCTTGTTTGTATTGATCCTTGGCTTTGAGCCAAGTGGGGGAGTTCGTTATTGATAAGTTGATTACATGGTTATGTGTGGTATTGGTTTCAGTTCGAGGTATAATGGTAAATCAGTTATGACTTGCAGGTATGGGGCCTGTGAATGTCACGATTAACGGAAATTTCTTCGATATATCTTGTAATGTACTTGTTGGGTAATTGGGTTCTATTGAATGATTTGGTGGAGGTTGTAAAAGGTGTAGTGTGTGCAGAGTATGAATTTGCTCGTGGTTTCAAGTGAGTGGATTACTTTCCTAGTACACTAGTGTGCAACGGGTCAGGTCGATTCTGTCTAATTCGTCAGTGCGATGGAGATTTACGTTAGAGGATGTCAAGACTTGTGGTATTCTACATATCGGTATCAGGATGGTGAAGGTAATGGCTTTATATTAGCAGGAAGTCCCTTCAGGGTAAGTAATTTGAATGTGGTACTTTTGGGGATATTTGAGAGAGAGTATTCGGCGGCTTATGAGCCTTAGACGTTATGGTTTTATGCTTGGGTCGCGTGTGGTGAGTCTGGGTTGCAAATTTGTGGTATTACGGCAGGAAGAAGTATCAATTTGAAGGTAATTCAGAAGAAACCTAGGTAAATAGGGCGATTTGGTAGTGGATCGGATCGGCATGGTAAGGGATACGATTAGTTCTTTGGGTATTCATAAAGTGACGAGTCTTTTTTTCGGGTGTTTCTTAGAAATGCTCTTGGGTTTTGGTGGTCTGCGTAGTTGGGTTGAGTTAGAAGAGTTCAGTCCTGATGGTTTGGTGTTGTGCAAACCGGATTTCGGATAGTTCCTGGTGATTTCTACCGCGGTTAAGAGTGCATATTTCTTGTGGTGTGTAGTGAGTTGTTTCTAAGTGATATCAAATGGAAATTCTTTTCTAGTTGGGTACGTAGTTGCTTGTGGCTAAGAAGGGCCATGGAGTTCCCGTGTTTTTCCTAGGTTGGCATGGCGTGTGCGGTATGTTGGGTGGAGTTGAGATTTGCATATGTGAGGTCCCGGTCTGGTTATTTAAGGAAGGTCATCAATTCTTAGGTAGCATGGCAATTTCAGATGACTAGGTAGATAATATCACTAATGGGTGCGACTTGATGAGGGTATATATTTCAGAAAGAGCAATGTGTTTGAATTAAGGATACTTCATTGGTATCGCGGCGCCCTATTGTTCGATCGACTATTGATGTTCAAGGTTGTTTGGTGAACTGAAGAATTTTAGGGGTATTCCCCGTGGAATGAGTGTGTATTTGGGATGTGTTATGTATTCGAGCGGTGGAGTTGTGATCAGATATAGTAATCCGTACGTTCCCTGGACTTCGAGACTGAGAGTTCTCATAAACATCATATTGTGTGGTAATGGACCGTGGAGATTCGAGCTGAGCTAACCGAATGTTAGTATGTACCATGATTCCGTCATTATGAGCTTTTTGGTAAGTTGTCTATCTGTTGTGGGTGATCAAAGTTAATTTAGGGTCACTCGTAGGTTAGTATGGGTGCGTGTTCTGCACTGGGTCAGAATTGTCGGCTTGGAGTTTCTATTATTGATAAGGGTACCATTTGATTGTGATTGATTTGTTCATGTTCTGGAGTGATCTATGAGTTACCCTTCGGTGTCGCGAGGAGTGGTGATTATTGGTTATATGCACATATGATGCGGTTCTAATTGAGCCTTATAGCTAGATTTGAGTAAGGTAAGTAATTGGGAGTTGCGGGACTGAGACGTGTTGGTTATATACCTTCTATTTCGAGTAGCATGGTATCGTCTGGTTTTCCCCCGTGGTTATGGCAATGCACTTTGAGTACTTGATGTCAAATTTTGCATGGTTATTGATTTTTGGGCAAGGTGTCTTGAAATATTCCAAGTGGACCAGCGGTTGGATGAGATCGCACAGTGTAGAGGAGTTATGTAGGGTATGACCTTTAGTATCGGATTCATGTGTTTTTTATTTTTACGGTGTGTGCTAGGCTGTTGGTATGATGTGGTGTTGGTAATTGTTAATGGCAGGATAGTCCTCTCGTGTGGATCTTTTATACAATTTGATTTCATTGGGAAGTTGCTGTTAAGTGCCCAAGTTGCACAGGTTTTGGCTTCGAATTTTATCGATGTGTCAAATGGTTAGTGTCATGTCTTCAGGGTGATGGTGATGGATGAGAGGAGGTCATTGGACCTAGAATGATTTTTCTTTTCGGAATTTTCTACACCATAGTTGGAAGGACATATATCGAGAGTCGGCTTAGAAATCTGCTATGATTCCTGTTTGGGAAGGGAAAGTTTCATGTCTGGCTGATCGGACGAATGGTTGTTAGTTCTATGTGCTTCTTTCATTTCGGCAGTGTATGGAAGTGTTAGAGCGAGGCATTTCTTGATAAGAAGTGGTGTACTGGTATTGGGTTGTTCTGAGCAGTTATTGAGGTTAAGAGTTACTGTTATGAGAGTTGGGTCGCGCGGTGTATTATGTGCTTTCATCTGGGGTATATATATGGCTTGATTCAGCATGTTCAGGCTTGTTCAGTTTATAGTTATGGAAATTTTGATCTTACATATCATTTCAGAAGTGGTAATTTGGTTCTAAGGTTTATGGGCAAGGGTTTGGATTTCGAAATTTCAGCGGTATTGTGCTATTGGACCTATATGGGATACGGTGACGTGGGATCACCCCTGGGTATGTGCATGGTAAGATGCGTAACAATTTGATAGTGTTGGAGAACAACTCTTGGCACGTTTGAGGACGAACGTATGTTTAAGTGGGGGAGGATGTAACGACCCGGCCGGTCGTTCCGAGAGTTAGCCCCAATTCCCCCGTTTCTGCTTCATATTATGTGGTTCAGCTTCATTTATGTGTGTTGGGTCGGTTGGTTCAGGTTCAAAGTGGTCATGGTGAGCGTTAAGGCAATTAGTCTCTCAAGGTAGCCTAATAGTTGAGAAAGTTAACTGAGAGTTGACTTATTAGTGAACAACCTCGGAATGCGTATTTTATGGCTCAGATAGATTCGTTAGGTGATTTGGGACTTAGGAGTGTGTTCAGAATATTTTTGTGATGTCCGGTGTAGAATTATGCTTGAATTGGCGAAAGTTAATTTTTGGTAAGTTCTGGTCGACAGTGGAAAATAGGCTATCAGGGTCGGAATGAAATTCCGAAAGTTAGAACAGGTTCGCAATGTGATTTTGGATGTGTCTGCAAAATTTTAGGTCAATTGGAGGTGTTTTGGTTGGTTTCGGCATAGTTGGCGAAATTTAGAAGTTTCAAAGTTCATAGGCTTGAATTTGATGTATATAGTGTTTTCGTGTTGTTTTTAGTGTTTCGAAGGCTCGACTATGTTGGAATAATGCTATGGGTTGTGCTGGTATGTTTGGTTGGGGTCCCGAGGGGCTCGGGATTGATTTCAGATGATTGACAGGAAATTAGAGTGATTTTTGGGAATCAGCAGATTGCTGGATTGCTGGTGTTTTCGCACCTGCGGAAGGGGAGCCGCCGGTGCGGTTCCGCAAGAGCGAAGGAAAGGTCGCAAGTGCGAGTTTTGACTGTGTAGGGAAGGGTCCGCATGTGCGAGGAGTTTGTCGCACCTGCGATGGCGCTGATGCGGAATGATGATCCCAGGCGCGAGAATTGGCCGTTAAGTTAGTTTTCGCAGGTGAGCACTCTAAGAACGCAGGTGCGGGTTCGCAGGTGCGGCTAATTGTCCGCAGGTGTGGAAATGACTGTGCAGAAATGAATAAAAAGGACCCCTCCGTGAAATTTATTAGTTTTCATCAATTTGCATGCGGGAGGAGTCCATTGAAGGTGATTTTGAGAGGGAAATTCAAGGTTCTTCAGCAAAGGTAAGTTCTCGGGTTGTTAATCCCGTTCCTATGCTATTTTGTTAAGATTAGGCTTGGAAATTTAAGAATTTGAGTAGGGAAAAGTTGGAAAAATGGGAGGAAAGAATTGAGATTTCTTTTGAGGTTTTGGAATGGAAATTGTGGTCCGATTTTAGTATTTTTGGTATGTATAGAATCGTGGGAGGACGAGGTTCCTAGTGATGTAAAAATTATCGGATTTCGAGACGTGGGCCAGGGGCTTGGGTTTGGCCGAATTTTGATATTTTTGTATAATCTGATAGTTTTCTATTTGGTTGCGTTCCTTGAGTATATATTGATGATGTTGAACTGGTTTTGGTTAGATTCGGAGCAATCAGGAGCCAATTTGAGGGGAAAAACATAGAGGACTAGTGTTGTGGCCCGGTAGAGGTAAGTAATGGTTATAAATCTTATCCTGAGGGTATGAAACCCCGAACTTCGTATTTCTTACTGTTTCCAGAATGGCGCACATGTCGGATGACGAGTATGTGGCGCGTACTGATTTTTGGATTGGACTAGGTCCTCTCCGCGGCAACTAATGAGTTGCATATTTACTCAAAACCTTATGTTAAATTATGTTCTAAAGATTTGTGAAATATTTGGGCTATAAGCCGTGTTTGGGGCCTTGTGCCGATCTGTTTAGACCCTTTGAGGACTTTTTACTGCTGTTTTCCTCACTATTTGTTGATGATTTCACTCAGCATTATTGTGCATACTGTTTTATTTGAAACTAAGCATGATTTACACCACTTTGAGATTTAAGCTTATGTTTTGGGTCGAGTACCCTATTTTTACTGATTCGCCCGAGGGGCCTTTCGAGTGGTTCTACTGAGTGTGGCCGAGGGCCAGAGTGATGGTGAGGTGCTGAGTGAGGCGGAGGGCCTGATTGTGAGGATATTTATGATATGAGATAGGCCGAGAGCCTGAGAGTGATTGATGCCATGATTTAGCTGTTTATTTAGCGCTTGGGCTGAAGGAGCCCTTCCGAAGACGGAGTTTGTACCCACCCCCAGTGAGCGCAGGTACCTACTGAGTGCGAGTGCCGAGTGATGAGTGATTGGGAGGCATGAGTGACTGTGAGGTGCTGAGTGACTGATTATGAGTGACTGTGAGTCATGCCCGAGGGGCTGATTATGATACATGTTTTGCTCGAGGGTATGATTATGATATATGTTTTGCTCGAGGGGAGGATTATGATATATGTTTTGCCCGAGGGGCTACTGATGATTTTACTACTTTCACACTGAGTTATGGAATATGTTTTGCCCGAGGGGCTACTGATGTTTTACTACTCACACTCTGAGCTTATGAAATATGTTTTGCCCGAGGGGCCTCTATATGATTCATTTCGTTTTTATACTAAACCTTTCAGTTGAAGTTGTTGAAAATTATACTTTCCTTAAAGGATTTCTTTTCCGAAGATGATTTGAGACATGATGATTTCACATATCTATGTTATAGTGTTGGAAAGAAAGGTTGTGCCTCTTGTGATTTGATGACATTGATTTTATGTGTTTCTTGCTGCTCAGACCTGATTTATTTTCATTACTACTGAGTTGGCGTACTCACATTAATCCCTGCACCTTGTGTGCAGGTTCAGGTGTTAGGGCAGGGTGAGCTGTATATCTGTTCCAGAGATCCTCGGAGGTTTGCAAGGTGGTTGCATGCGTCCGCAGTCCTGCTTCCTCTCTTGTTTAATATTATAGAATTTATTTTCGTTGAGTTTTATATTTATGTAAATGCTCATGACCAGTGACTCCGGGTTCTCGGGGGTTGTATTTAAATGTTCAGTATAGATTTAATTGTGTATAGATGATAAAGGAAACTTTTATGGGAAATCAATATAATAAAGAGGTAAATGGGAGTTTATTATGATTTGAGTGAAGTTCTGGCTGGGCTAGTTCCATGATAGGCGCCATCACGACTAGCCTGGATTTGGGGTCGTGACACTTAAACTCCTAGCCTAGTGTAGAACTTTCAGTGACCCAGTTTGGGATGTTTCTTGTTTGCTCATGTTTTCAGTATTTTTATTTCTTTTTGTGGATTGTGGAAGAATCATATCATCTATCAATGAAATTAGCTGGTTTTTGCTATAACTGTTTGTTTATATTTCTTTGATAGTTTAAATTCTTAGCTTGATTTTTGATGATTAATCCATGAATGCACTTGAAGTAGCCCCAATGTCCATGAGTAAGTTTTAGAATCTGGGAATCAAACATTTTTTATGCAAATTTTTGATGATGCCAAAAGGGGGAAAAAGGTTGTGCTTTACACTATGAACAGTGATGTTTATAACCTAATGAACCTGGTCCTTGATGATAAGTGAAAAATGTTCTAACATTGTGCTGATGTTGCGGTAAGTTGAAACAGAGCCTAAGCTTATGGAAGCACAGAGTTTGTCATCATAAAAAATAAGGGATTTGTTTTCCCAAGTGAAGGATAGTTTTGAAGATTGACAAAGGAGCTCAGGCATGAACCAGATCTATCCCTGGTGTACCTAGACACTGGTAGATTTAAACATATGGGATGCACGTGAAGGAGATAAACTTAATTTGGCATAATTAATATCTCCTGATCGAAAAGGTTTCATAATTGATAAGGAGAAGGACTCTTTACTCAAAGAGAACATTATCCAGGATAAGAAGGAGTTAGGAGTTAAGATTAACTAGAGCTCTTCCACCAAGGAAGAGTAGCATTAGAACTCTAGTTATTTCTTCAGCTACTAACTCTATATATTGCAGGATGTTCTCATTTTACAGGCACGCACAAACGCAGAAGTTAAACAGGAATTGAGAGCAAAATAACAAGGCATTTTGCAAGCAATTCGTGTGAGATTCAAGTGTACAAACCTGAAGCTACATGAACCAGATAGAAGAACCAGTTCCAAGTGTCTGTCTTTTATTCTAGTTTAATTGTAGTAGGTGGTTTTCAAATTGTACCTTTCAGCTTTATCTAGCGGCAATTGTAATAGGTACTCATTGCATTCAAGTTAGAGTTAACTTGGAGTTGTCGCAACAGTTAGAGGTTGTTTGCTACAAGGGATTAGAGTTAGTCCTAGGTTTATAAAAGTGTTTTTGTAAATGCAGTTTTTGGCTCAGTGATTTAGTGGAGAGTTTGGGAAAATCCTACTAGGAAGTAGATCATGATTTTTTCACCTTTTGAGCCAGGTGTTTTCCACGTAAAATACTTGTATTTTTTACTTTCCGCATTTACTATTGCAACAATAGTAGGTTAAGGAACACTTAGAAGAACTAGGTCCTTCTATAATCAGTATAAGAGAAAAATTGGTCACCACATAAATCACTCCCTCTTGTGTGGTATTGAAGTATAAAACATCATCAACAATTACCATTAACACATTGTGATAAGTGTTCATGTCATTTAAGAAAAATTACTGGTTCTTGAATAGGAGGATTGAGACTTACATTATATATCTTTCCATTTTAATACTGAATTTAGTGGGCTATTGATGGAAAACAGGTATGAACCATGGAAACAAATAGCCAGAATCACTTGCATGTAATATATACAACATATAACCATATATTTTAATCAAACATAAAATCGACTTATCTCTTGAAGCGTGATTACAATCGCGAAAAGAGCTTCAAACATGAGCAAATATCATCCACGAGATCATCCTCTAGTTCCACGGTCTCCTGTTGTGTGACTCGAATAATGCCCGAAATTAGCTAAACTCGTGTGGACGAGTTTCTCCTAGGAAAACCGTGTAGTAAGAACCATAGCCTCATAGAATAAGACCCCTTTATATAGCCACAAGTTTAGGGTTTAAAACATTTTTCTAAACCTTTTGGGTATTCCTGTTCCACCAAGAAATAGAATTTCATTTAATTCCTAATTATTCGGGAAAAACATGGACTACATTATTTAATTTACGAGGCTTCATGTTATGGACTTAATTCGAAAAATCCGAATTAATACTACCATAATAAATTACTCCCTCCGTTCCAGTTTATGTGAACCTATTTCCTTTTTGGTCCATTTTAAAAAAAATGACCCCTTTCTAAATTTGGAAACAATTTAGCTTAAACTTACAATTCTACCCTTAATGAGAAGCTTTTATAACCACACAAATATTTTGGGCCCCTGTTTAACTTGTTTAGGACCACAAATTCTGAAAGTCTTTATTTTTTCTTAAACTTCGTGTCCAGTCAAAGAGGTTCACATAAATTTGAACAGAGGGAGTACAAATTATTCCACTAAAATTTTGTAACTTCACTCCTCAGTTCAATTTTGAAATTCTTCCAATAAACCTTATTTAACTCCCCATGTTAAGATTCAGATACTAATCAAATAAATTAAATTACTGATAATTTAATTCATTGATTATTTCCTTTAGACTTTCGCTTAACTTATTTCATGTGACAAATATAAAATTCACCTGCAGGGTTTACACATAAAAACTTATAAGCTTTCACAAAGGTGTATCATCAATCTCTAGACCGAGACATGGATCCCGTCAACTAACTGTTACTTTGCCAATGTATATCCTTATTTTCCAATTTATCAGGCATATTGACCCACGAAAGGATCTCGCCTTTTAATAAATCAAAACAATAATAATATACACCGCTAATAATAATTATATCAAGATTAAGAGTATAAGTACATTTAATGGCTAAAAAATTTATTTTATTAAGTCAGTATAAAATGCTTATCTCTATTTTGTCCGTTCAATACATACAAAATGTACTAGCATAAGAAGTTGGAATTAAATTATTCCCATAATCAAGATAAATTATATTTAATCTTGTGCTACAATCATTCCTAATGGTTTTTCCAATTCCATCATTAAATTGTGATCATGATTTTTATACTTATAAGAACCGATGTTTTAATCTTCCGTGTATAAGCTAAACTATATACACTAAATCAACTCCTATTTAACTAAAGGACACAAACGAATATATGATCTATTTAAAACTTTATTAAAATTGAATAAGCAATTGTTCCATAATAAATACAATATCCAAACCAAAATCCATGATTAATAGTATACATCCCAACAATCTCTCACTTAGGATTTTAACCATGACAATTATTAAAATATACTATGTCTAAATACGTGGTTAATAGTATATACCCTAACAATCTCCCATTTAGACTCAATATCATGCATCTATAACTTTCACATCTATCCTTTTGCACGACTTTTAAAAGTCTTTGCCAATAAACTTTTGCTAAAAGGAATTTGCCAAGTTATTTTCAAATACAATTTTTGTCTAGTAGGGATTTTTCGTAATTAACCTGTTTGATATTAAGCTCTTCAGGGATCTTGTTATGAAATCTCCCAAGAGTACATACCAAACTATGATTTTCCTTACTATTCTCCCACTATGACGAAGTACTACTAACATTATCTTCATTACCTTACGGTATTGAAATAGTAATGACTTCTTCCTGTAGTGTTCTCTGCTCAACACCACTCCCACCACTTGGAGGTAGTAAAAAAAATTTTCTCAATTAACTTGCTCCTACTACTTAAATGTAATGGAACGTCAATTACGACATATAGAGTTGTATGTTCTTGAGCATTTGAATTTCAGATGATTCATTTGTTATTTCTTTGCTTAGTTCCTGTAAAACTAGTTTATTTCTAGGAACATAGTTTATTAAATAATTATATTATAGAGAACTGGTATTTGTGCTAACAATTACCTTTTTTTCTTTATGAATATAAAATAAACCTCCTTTCATTCCCTTGGATATGCAATAAACATGCAAACATTCATCTTTGATTTTATCTTATTCATCGTCCCTTTCAGTAAATATATTGGACAATTTCATATCTAAACTTGCCTCAGACCGGACTTATGTTAAGTCCACAGTTCTATGGGGTCCAAGATATTGGCTTAGAAAAAAACTAAAATCAGAATGTAATTGCAGTTTCTAAGGCATATCCATGACGAAAAAAGAAATAAATCAGAATAACTCACCATTAATCTAATCATCTCCATAAGAGTCCCATTTCTTCTCTCTAATATACCACTATATTATGGAGTATACGGTGTAGACAATCGAGATATAATCTTCTGTTTTAATAAGTAACTAATAAACTTTGTAGAAAGTGCTAGCCACCTATGATCAGATCGTAGTAATTTAATATATTTTCACGGTGCTTCTCCATATCTAGCCTTAAAATCCTGAAATTATTCAAAGCATTCGGACTTACGGTGCATCAAAAAAATATATTCGTAGTCCGATTAATCATTTATGAATGTAATAAAAATATTCAAAACCACTTCTTGCCTATATATTCATTAGACAATATAATCAAAAATGGTTAGTTCTAACTTTTCACCAGCTCTCCTTTCCTTTGGAGCAGAAATGTCTTTTAGTCATATTTCCTTCTAAACATGATCCATAAGTTAGTAGTGTCTCTACTTTCAATGAACCTTAAGGTTCATCATTGACCAACTGAAATACTATCCAGATAATTATGACTTAGACACAAGTGCACAGATAAGTTTCACTCAATTTTGAAAAACATTTTCTCTTATAAGGTAGACTAATATTGTTCAGTTTAGGAGAGAAATTAACAATAACAAGGTCATGCATCAATGTACCACAAGAGATAAAATATTTATCAAGATCAATAACACAAAATATATTCGAAAACAAACCAGATATCCATCTCTTATTTGGCTCAAAAATCGAAATTAAATTCCTTATAGCAAATAGTACATATATGGAATCCTTTAAATTAATGTCTTATCACGACCAAAGAAGACTTTTGACAAGTGATACGACAAACTACATGAAATAATTGTGGAGTTGAGATATACAACATTAAATAAATCATAATAAGTCAATTAACACTGAATAATAAAATTCAAACTGCATTCAATATATATATATATATATATATATATGCATTTAGAATAGAAAATTTCCATGGGAAAAGAGTCATTCATGCAAAGTATATTATATAATACAAGAACTATACAATCCAAAAAGAAACAGAACCAACTCAGATGGAGAACAAACTGTTATTTTTAGTCAATTGTATATAACTATTTAGTATGAAAATTTCAAATGCGCTACACACATATATTCATGCACCTTGAATAGCAAATTTTGATGGGAAAAGAACTACTCATGCAACATATACATGTAATGCTAGATTATTCACTCCAATAAATTAAACAGATGCAACTCAGATGGAGAGTATACCGTTAATTTAAGTCAAATGAATATCATAATTAATAGCTCTAGTTCCGTTGATTCAACATGAAAACTCAGATGGAGAGTAAATACATGATATCAATAACTAGTATTTCACCTAGTGAGCTTGTAATAAATTTATCCGATATGGAGGAAGACCTAATGTCATGAACCGGAATCCCCATCTTCGGGACCATGATGGCGCCTAATATTTCATTTGCTAGGCAAGTCAACGTTAGAACACCTTATTCACTTTTTAACAGTTTAAATTGAATAAAGAGAAAGAACTGAAATATCTGTAGAAATCCAAAGAAAAATGCGGAAGCCAAAAACAACCAAACGTCTGCTAACAATCCCTGAGCCCGGTGTCACAAGTGCACGAGCTACTATAATAGTACATATAAGGGTCTGAAATACATATAAAGCTATCTGAAGGAAAATACATAGCTAAATAAAAGGAAGGGGAACTCCAGGAGCTACGGGCGCTGAGTAGTTGTACCTCAAGTCTCCGCAAGGCTAATCAATACAAGCATACTAATAGCCATCACTGGGACCGACTCCAAGATCTGTACAAGAAATGCATAGTGTAGTATGAGTACAACCGACCCCATGTACTCTGTAAAGTGCCGAGCCTAACCTCGATGAAGTAGTGAAGAGGAGGTCACCTACACTACAAACTGTATGCAGTATATAATAAATGCAGAAAAGGAAATGTGGAACAAGATGAGATAGTCAACTGAAAATAACATCTACAACCTTAAGAAATAAACCAGTGTCGTTCAGAATTACCAATCCTTAGGGTTTCAACTGAAAATACCGAAAACCAACACATCTCAAGGAAATAGAAACGTATAGGTTGTTGCGGCGCGCAACCCGATCCCACCGTACAACACAGAATCCTTCCTTATTTCACCGTAATAACATCAACAATAGTAAATAACATATATATATGTTGTAGTGCGCAACTCGATCCCACTATATATAGATATCATCATCATGATTCATCCTTATTTCACCGTATCAATCTTCCCTTATTTTACCTGTTGCGGCGTGCAACCCGATCCCACCGTATCAGTACAAATTCACCCTTATTTCACCTATTGCCGCGTGCAACCCGATCCCACCATATCAGTACCAAATACTCAAGGTGCGAAGTCAAATTAACGATTCAAATCACGAAAACCTTTATGATCAATAAATACCAAATTGAACCAAAAAGGAAACCTTGTACAATATAGGAATCCACGCAAGTAATACTACAGAGTGAGACCAGTCTAGTAATTGACAATTAGAAGGTGCAAGTAAGTCAATTTAAGCAAATAGCAGGGAATCATGAAACTATAAAAAGATCTAACATCATTAACATGAGAAGTCATTGATTAACAGGTAGCAAGTAAGCATGGAAAGCATTTAGGGCATATAACATTTAACACAGGGAAGGAGATAATTAAAGAACATCGGGAAATTAGTGAAAATAAGTAATTCAGTAGCGTATAAGCACTCGTCACCTTGCATATATACCGCTCACATGAAATTCACATAGCACATAGTCCGATGTTTCCTAATTCCCTCAAGTCAAAGTTAGACTCAACACTTACCTCGCTCCAAAGATCACTCAAAGCTCAACCACAACTTTTCCTTTCGAACAAGCCTCCGAACCAACAATATTTAGCAAATTACCAACCAAACAATTCAAAATAAGCCTTAGGAATTACTCGTGATTGCAAAAGATTCAATTTAGGTCATTGTTGAAAAACTCAACAAAATTCAACTCCCGGGCTCACTTGGTCCAAACTCAAAATTCGAACCAAAACCCGATTACCCATTCCACCCCGAACCCGGATATGTAATTTGTTTGGAAATCTGACCTCAATATGAGGTCTAAATCCCAATTTCACAAAAATCACTAATTCTACCCAAACCCCCAATTTCACCATGAAAACACTAGATTTTAGGTTGAAATCTTATTAAATGTAATGAGAGATTGAAAGAAAATAGGTTAGAATCATTACCAGTGAATTGGGTAAGAAGAGTTCCTGGAAAAATCGCCTTTAGGGTTTCTAGTTTTGAAATATTTGAAAAATGAACCAAAATACTGTCTAACTCAACTTTTACACAGTTTCGGATGTTGTAATTACAATATCTTGTTCGCAATTGCGAACAAGAGGTTGCAATTGCGAACTCCTCTCAGAATCCCAGTAATCGCATTCGCGATAAAATGGTTGCAAATGCGAACCCTGATGCCCTCGAAAATGCGAAGATCATCAAAAAGGTTCTGAGTCACAAATGCGACTCTGCCTTAGCAAAAGCGAAAATGGCAAGTTCGCAAAATGCGAATTTTTATCTCCCAAATGCGAGTACCCTTGCCATGCCCAGGCTCGCAAATGCGATGGTTTCTTTGCAAATGCGAGGCTCGCAAATGCAAGCCAGATCTTGCAAGCAGACACTAGAAACTAAATACATTAACTATGTTTCTAAGTCCAAACTCACTTCGTAGCCTACCCAAAACTCACCTGCGCACTCGGGGCTCGAGACCAAACATGCACACAAGTCAAAAACATCATATGGACTTGCTCGTGCGATCAAATGTCCAAAAAAACACCTAGAATTTTGAATCGGACACCAAAATCAAATGAATTTTCAATAAAATATTAGAATTACTATTTAAACAACTGGACGTCTGGATCACATCAAACCAGTTCTATTTCTCACAAAATTTGACAGACAAATCATAAATATAACAATGGACCTATACCGGGTTCCGGAACCAAAATACGGACCCGATATCCATAAAGTCAAACATTGGTCAAACCTTTAGATTCTTTAAACCTTTAAACATTCAAATATCAACAAAATGCGATAACTCGAGCAAGGGACTTCCGAATTCGATTCTGAGCATACGCCCAAGTCCTAAATCACAATACGGACACATCGGGACCTCAAAATGCCAACCCGGTTCTGTTTGCTCAAAATGTTGGCCAAAGTCAACTCAAATGGGTTTTAAGGCAAAAATTTCATATTTTTATCAGCTTTTAACATAAAAACCTTCCAAAAAAACACCTGTACTGCACACGCAAATCGAGGAAGGATAAAATGAGTTATTTGAGGTTTCGAATACAAAATTAGGTTCTAAAAACCTAGATGACCTGGTCATCATATTCTCAACCTCTAATACAACCATTCATCCTTGAACGGACATAGAAAAATACATAGGCTGGTTAAAAGGTGTGGATATCTATTTCGCATGTCCAACTCGGACTCCCAAGTAGCTGCCTTGACCGGATAGCCTCTCCGCTGCACTCAAACTAATGGATAACTTTTTGACCTCAGCTGTTGAACCTGCTGGGCTAGAATAACCACCGGCTCCTCCTCGTAAGTCAAATCCTTGTCCAGCTGGACTGAGCTGAAATCTAGCACAGGGGACAGATCACCGTGATACTTCTGGAGCATGGACACGTGGAACACCAGATGAAATGCTGATAAACCATGTGGAAATGCAAGCTTGTAAACCACATGTCCCACTCTCTCAAGAATTTCAAAGGGTTTGATATACCTAGGGCTCAACTTGCCCTTCTTTCCGAACCTCATCACACCCTTCATGGGTGAAACCCGGAGCAATACTCTCTCTCCGACCATGAATGCAACATCACGAACCTTACGGTCGGCATAACTCTTCTGCCTATACTGAGTTGTGTGATGTTGATCCTGAATAATCTTGACCTTATCCAAGGCATCATGTACCAAATCTGTACCCAACAACCGAGCCTCCACCGGCTCGAACCACCCAACTGGCGAACAACACCGCCTCCTATACAATGCCTTATAGGGAACCATCTGAATGCTCGACTCGTAGCTGTTGTTGTAGGCAAACTTCGCAAGTGGCAAGAACTGATCCCAAGAACTTTCGAAGTCTATAACACAAGCGCGGAGCATATCCTCTAATATCTGAATAGTGCGCTCGGATTGTCTGTCTGTCTGAGGATGAAATGATGTGCTCAAATCAACCTGCATGCCCAACTCGTATTGTACTACCCTCCAGAAGTGCAAGGTGAACTGTGTACCTCGATCAGAAATAATAGACACGGGCACACCATGAAGACGGACGATCTCGCGGATGTAATTCTCAGCTAACTGCTCTGAAGAATAAGTAACTGCCATAAGAATGAAGTGCGGTGACTTGGTCAGCCTATCCACAATGACCCATACCGCGTCGAACTTCCTCTAAGTCTGTAGGAGTCCAACAACAAAATCCATAGTGATATGATCCAACCTCCACTTAAGAATCTCCATCTTCTGAAGCAACCCACCAGGTCTCTGATGCTCATACTTTACTTGCTGACAATTTAGACACCGAGCTACATATACAACTATAACCTTATTCATCCTCCTCCACCAATATTCATGCCGCATATCCTGATACATCTTGGCGGCACCTGGGTGAATAGAATACCGGGAACTGTGGGCCTCCTCAAGAATCAACACGAAGTCCATCTACATTGGGCACACAAACACGACCCTGCATCCTCAAAACTCCATCATATCCAACACTAACCTGCTTGGCACCTCTGTGTCGCACTGTATCTCTAAGGACAAGAAAATGGAGGCCATCATACTGCCTCTCCCTTATGCGCTCAAACAAGTAAGACCGAGCGACCATATAAGCTAGAAAAGACTGTGCTCTGAAACATCCCACCACACGAACTGATTGGCCAAGGCTTGAACATCTGATGCAAGCGGTCTCTCACTGACTGGAATGTACGCAAGGCTACCCATACTTGCTGACTTTATATTCAATGCGTCGGCCACCACATTGGTCTTCTCGGGATGATACAAGATGGTGATATCATAGTATTTTAATACCTCCAACCACCTCCTCTGCCTCAAATTGAGATCCTTTTGTTTGAACAATTACTATAAGCTCACATGATCCGTAAATACCTCACACGACATGCTGTAAAGATATGCCTCCAAATATTCAGCGCATGAACAATAGTACCAACTCTAAGTCATGAACATGGTAATTCTTCTCGTGAACCTTCAGCAGTCGCGAAGCATATGCAATTACCTTGTCATCTTGCATCAATACCTCACCAAGTCTAATACGAGATGCATCACAATATACCGTGTAAGATCCTGAACCTGTGGGCAACACCGGCGCCGTAGTCAAGCCAATCTTGAGCTTCTGAAAGCTCTCCTCACACTCGTCTGACCATCTGAACGGGGCACCCTTCTAGTTCAATCTGGTTAATGGGGCTGCTATAGATGAGAAGCCCTCCACAAACCGTCGGTAATAACCCACCAAACCCAAGAAAATTCGGATCTCCGTGGCTGAAGTGGGTCTAGGACAGTTCTAAATTGCCTGAATCTTCTTAGGATCCACCTGAATTCCCTCTACCGATACTACATTCCCAATAAAGCTGCTGAGTCCAACCAAAACTCGCACTTTGAAAACTTGGCATAATACTGGATATCTTTCAGAGTTTGAAGTA
Source organism: Nicotiana knightiana (assembly GCA_005239525.1). Lineage (NCBI taxonomy): Eukaryota > Viridiplantae > Streptophyta > Magnoliopsida > Solanales > Solanaceae > Nicotiana > Nicotiana knightiana. Next base: position 54,097 of record ML434942.1, on the reverse strand, counting down.
TAATCCGAAGATGTTGCTCGTGATCCTCTAGACTAGGGGAGTAGATCAAAATATCATCAATAAACACAATCACAAAAGAATCCAAATAGGGATTGAACACCTGGTTCATCAAATCCATAAATGCAGATGGGGCATTTGTCAGCCCAAATGACATCACAGAAACTCATAATGCCCATATCGAGTCTGAAAAGCTTTCTTAGGGACATTGGATGTCCTAATCTTCAACTGATGGTAGCCAGACCTCAAATCAATCTTCAAAAACACCTTGTACCATGAAGATAATCAAATAAGTCATCAATCATCAGCAATGGATACTTGTTCTTGATGTTGACTTTGTTCAACTGCCAATAATCTATGCACATTCTCATCGATCCATCCTTATTTTTCACGAACAACGCAGGCGCACCCCAAGGCGAGACACTAGGTCTAATAAAGCCCTTATCAAGCAAATCTTGCAGCTGCTCCTTTAATTCTTCCAACTTCGGCGGGGTCATACGGTATAGCGGAATAGAAATTGGCTGAATGCCCGGAACCAAATCAATATAGAAGTCAATATCTCTATCGGTGGCATCCTCGGCGGATCTGCAGGAAACACCTCTAGAAACTCATGAACAATTGGTATTGAATCCATGGAAGGAACCTCAGCACCAGTATCGTAGACATAAGCCAAATAAGATAGACACCTTTTCTCAACCATATGCCGAGCCTTCACATAAGAGATAACCCTTCTTGTAGAATGGCCAGGAGTCCCTCTCCACTTTAATTGAGGCAACCCCGGCAAGGCTAAGTCACCGTCTTGGAGTGACAATACAATATAGAATGATAGGGTGACAACCAATCCATGCCCAAAATGACATCAAAATCAACCATATCAAGAAGTAGAAGATCTACACTAGTCTCAAGACTCCCAATAGTAACCACATACGAACGATAGACATGATCTACAAAAATAGAATCTCTCACAGGTGTGGACACATCACAGGAGCACTCAAAGAATCACGAGGCACAACCAGATATGAAGAAAAATAGGATGACACGTAGGAATAAGTAGAGCCTAGATCAAATAGAACTTAAGCATCTCTATGGAAAACAGGAAAAATACTTGTGATAACAGCGTCTGATGACTCGGCCTCAGGCCTGGATGGGAAAGCATAACATCAGGGCTGGGCTCCACCACTCTGAGTTGTATCTCTAGGACGACCTCTAGCTGGCTGGACTCCACCTCTAGCAGTCTGACCTCCATCTCTAGCGACCTAACCTCCGCCTATAACGGCCTGACCTCCACCTCTAGCTGCCTGACCCCTGCCTTAGTTGGCTGAGCAGGCGGTGGTGTCACCGGTGCCAACATCGTGGCATGAAAAATCTTTTGTGGCATGCCACCCAATAATCTCGAGAAGGTCCTCCTGATATGCCCAAAACCACCACACTCAAAACATCAATCCTGGTGTTGTGGCTGCTGAGACTGAGCCTGACCCGAACAGGCTAGATAACCACAATGATAACTCTGAATAGGAGGTGCACTGATAGGAGCTGGTGGTGCACTGTAGGTTGGCTGCCCAAAATGAGGCACATAAAGACCACGACTCCATGAAACACTATGGGATGCCTGAAGCGCTAACTTAAATGGCCTGGGAGGATGGCCCCTACAAAAAGAATTATTGCCTCCATATGAGGCACCACTAAATCCACCGGATTACGAGGCCTCTTATCAGACCCCTGCCCTCTCTCCTGTGAAAGAACATCCTCGATCCGCCTGACGACATTAGCAGTCGTCTGAAAAGAAATCTCACCCCAGTATCCTTGGACATCTGAAGCTTGATAGGGTGAGTGAGTCCCTCAATAAACCTCTTCACCCTCTCTCTATCGGTAGGAAGTAGAAGAATAGCATGACGAGGCATGTCCACAAAATGGGTCTCATACTGAGTGACTGACATACTCCCCTGCTAGAGACGCTCAAACTACCTGCGGTAACTCTTTTGCAGTGTGACAGGAAGGAACTTCTCGAGAAATAGCTGAGAGAACTGGTCCCAAGTAAGATCTAGCGACCCAGCTGGTCTGGTCAATATATAAGCTCTCCACCACCTCTTGGCGGAGCCAGCCATCTGAAACACAACAAAATCGACTCTATTGGTCTCAACTATACCCATGTTCTGTAGCACCTCCTGGAAGCGGTGAAAATAATCATGTGGGTCCTCAGAAGGTGAACCACTAAAGTTATTTTGGAAGATCTTGGTAAACTTGTCAAATCTCAATAAGCCCTCTGAAGAAATGACATGTTCATCACCGGCCTGTGTCGCAATAACTGGCTGAACTATCCCAACTGGCAGGGCTGCTGGAGTCTGATACTGGGGAGCCATCTGATCTGGAGTGTGAGTAGCGGGAGTCTGTGCTCCTCCCCTAGTCTGAGAGACAGCTAGTGCCATAGGAAATGTACCGTCCTGGGCCACACTCTCCATAAGGCCCACTAAATGGACCAAATCATCCTGAAGCATTCGAGTGACGATGAACCCCTCCGGGATTTGAGCTGGCCCAACAAGTATAGTCCAAGCTGGAATCTCCTCATCAAAGTTCACATGAGGCTCCACCGCTGGTGCTGCTGCTCGAGCTCTAGGCTGAGCTCTGCCTCTGCCTCGGCCTCTGGCGCGACCTCGACCTCGACCTCTGCCCCTTGTAGGAGCTGCTGTTGGGGGCTCCAGTAGTTGTCCAGCTGAAGATGCGGTGCGTGTTCTCGCCATCTATGAGAGATCACGAAATAAGAGTTCAATCATTAATGGTAGAATGAAATCGCACAATAGAGAAGAATAAAAGTAAAATTTTTCCTAACTCTATAGCCTCTGGAAGATAAGTACAGATGTCTCCGTACTAATTCTCCAGACTCCACTAAGTTTGCTCGTGACTCACGAGACCTATGCAACCTAGCGCTCTGATACCAACTTGTCATGACCCAAAATCCCCAGCTTCGGGAATGTGATGGCGACTAACATTTCACTTGCTAGGCAAGCCAACATTAGAACAACTTATTCATTTTTCAACAGTCTAGATTAAATAAAGAAAAAAACTGAAATATCTGTAAAAATCCAAAGAAAAATACGGAATCTAAAAACAACCAAACGTCTGCTAACAATCACTGAACCCGGTATCACAAGTGCACGAGCTACTATAATAGTACATACAAGGGTCTGAAATAAATATAAAGCTGCCTGAAAGAAAATACACAGCTAAATAAAAGGGAGGGGACTCTAGGAGCTGCGAGCGCTGAGTAGTTGTACCTCAAGTCTCCGCAAGGCTAATCAATCCAAGCACACTAATAGCCTCCGTTGGGATCGACTCCAAGATCTGCACAAGAATTGCATAGTGTAGTATGAGTACAACTGACCCCATGTACTCTGTAAGAGCCGAGCTTAACCTCGACGAAGTAGTGAAGAGGCTAGGACAGGTCACCTACACTATAACCTATATGCAGTATATAATAAAGGTAGAAAAGGAAATGCGAAACAAGATGAGACAGTTAACTGAAAATAACAGCTACAACCTTAAGAAATAAACCAGTGTCGTTTAGAATGACCAATCCTTAGATTTTCAAATAAGAATACTGAAAACCAACACAACTCAAGGAAATAGAAACACATGGATTGTTGCGGCGCGCAACCCAATCGCACCGTACAACACATGATCCAACCTTATTTCACTTTAATAACATCAACAAGAGTAAATAATATATATGTTGCGACACGCAACCCGATCCCACAATTTATAGATATCAATATCATGATTCACCCTTATTTCACCGTATCAATCCTCCCTTATTTTACCTGTTGCAGCGTGCAACCCGATCCCACCATATCAGTAAAAATTTACCTTTATTCTACCATATCAATCCACCCTTATTTCACATGTTGCAACGTGCATCCCGATCCCACCATATCAGTACCAAATACTCCATGTGCACAGCCAAATTAATGATTCAAATCACAAAAAACTTTATGATCAATAAATACCAAATTGAACCAAAAAGGAAACCTTGTAGAACATAGGAATCAACATAAGTAATACTACACAGTGAAACCAATCCAGTAATTGACAATTAGAAGGCGCAAGTAAGCCGATTTAAGAAAATAGCAGGGAATCATGAAACTATGAAAAGATCTAACATCATTAACATGAGAAGACATTGATTAACAAGTAGCAAGTGAGCATGGAAAGAATTTAGGGCATATAACATTTAAGACAGGGAAGGAGATAATTAAAGAACATCGGGAAATCACGGAAGTAATCGTCACCTCGTATATACGCCGCTCATATGAAATTCACATAGCACATAGTTCGAGGGTTCCTAATTCTCACAAGTCAATGTTAGACTCAACACTTACGTCACTCCAAAGATCACTTAAATATCAACAATAGCTTTGCCTTTCAAACAAGCCTCCGAACCAACAATATCTAGCAAATTACCAACCAAACGATTCAAAATAAGCCTTAGGAATTACCCGCGATTGTAAAAGATTCAACTTTGGTCATTGTTGAAAAAGTCAACAAAAGTCAACTCCAGGGCTCGCTTGGTCTAAACCCGAAATTTGGACCAAAAAGGATTACCCATTTACCCCCGATCCTGGTTATGTAATTTGTTTGGAAATCCGACCTCAATTTGAGGTCTAAATCCCAATTTCACAAAAATACCTAATTCTACCCAAACCTCCAATTTCCACCATGAAAACACTAGATTTTAGGTAGAAATCTTATGGAATGTAATGAGAGATTGAAAGAAAATAGGTTAGAATAACTTACCAATGAATTGGGAAAGAAGTGTTTTTTGCAAAAATCGCCTCTAGGGTTTCTAGGTTTGAGAATTTGAAGAATGAACAAAAATCTCGTCTAACTCAACTCCTACCCAGTTGCGGATGTCGCAATTGCAATATATTTTTCGCAATTGCGAGAAAGATGCCGTAATTTTTAACTCCTCTCAGAATCCCGGTAGTCGCATTTTCGATAAAAAGGTCACAAATGCGAACCCTGATGCCCTCGCAAATGCAGACTTTTCTTCGCAAATGCGAAGATCATCAAAAAGGTCCTAAGTCGCAAATGCGACTCTGCCTTCGCAAAAGCGGAAATGACAAGTTCGCAAATGCGAACTTTTACCTTGCAAATGTGAGTACCCCCTTGCCATGCCCAGGCTCGCAAATGCAAGCTAGATCTCGCAAATGCGAGATCTGTATACAGACACCAGAAACTAAATGCACTAGCTATGTTTTCTAAGTCCAAACTCACCCCGTAGCCTACTCGAAACTCACTCGAGCCCTCATGGCTCCAGACCAAACATGCACACAAGTCCAAAAATATCATAAGGACTTTCTTGCATGATCAAATCGCCAAAAAAACACCTAGAACTATGAATCGGACACCAAAATCAAATGAATTTTCAAGAAAACTTTAGAATTGCTATTTAAACAACAGCACGTCCGAATCACGCCAAACCAGTTCTGTTTCTCACCAAATTTGATAAACAAGTCATAAATATGTCAATGGACCTATACCGGGTTTCGAAAATAAAATAAAGACCCGATATTCATAAAGTCAAACATTGGTCAAACCTTTAGATTCATTAAGACTTTGAACTTTCAAATTTCAACAAAATGCGATAACTCGAGCTAGAGACTTCCGAATTCGCTTCTGTACATACGCCTAAGTCCCAAATCAGGATAAAGACCCATCGGACCGTCAAAACATGAATCGGGGTATGTTTGCTCAAAATATTGACCAAAGTCAACTCAAATGGGTTTTAAGGCAAAAGTTTCATATTTTTATCAGTTTTTAACATGAAAGCCTTCCAGAAAATCACCTGGATAGTGCATGCAAATCGAGGAAGGCTAAAATGAGGTATTTGAGGTTTCAAAACACAGAATTAGGTTCTAAAACCCTAGATGACCTATCGGGTCATCATACCTAAAGTCGTGTCACGACCCAAAATCCAACTAGTCCTTATGGCACCTAATCCAATCCTCTAGGTAAGCTAATTAACAACTATCCAATTTCAATGAATTTTAATTGATAATTAAGTAAAAGAAAATATCTAAATCCTATACATTTTCCAAGGACCGGTATTACAAATCATGAGCTTCTAAGATTAGATTTTACAACGCTAGTGTAAAACAAAAAATACATCATCTGTCCGAATAATACATAAACAAATTATTCATAAGTCTAGATCTTCCACGAACAAGAGGCAACTATAACTGGAACACATGTACATCTTTGAATCCAGCTCCCATTGATCACAACAACATCAGCAGGCAACATCTGCACGTAAGGTGCAGAAGTGTATTATGAGTACAACCGACCCCATGTACTCAATAAGTAATAAACATAACCTTAGGTTGAAAGTAGTGACGAGCTGTAACATAGGTCGGAGTCCGACACCAAAAACCAACAACAGTTCATAACAACATAATAAAAGTAATAAATGAAGTAACTCAGAGATAAAATGTTCAACTTGTTCACCATTATAGAAAATGGGTCTGCTTTTCAAGTAGATCAGTGAAAATCCAAATCTTTTACTGAAATCGCCAAAAAAATGAGTGAGTTTGAAAACTGTAATTTTTTTCCAAAAAGCTTTCAACATGTTTCATTTTCAAATGGCATGAGAAAAATACATCTCTATGCCTGTATGTCAACATGTGTGAGAATTCAAGAATGACGTGATACCTTACAACATGAGAAAAATGCATCTCTATGTGTATTTCATGTATGCATGTCAATACAATGTATCTTAGAGATGAACTCATGTACTCACACTCTCAGAGTACTCAATTTCACTATACTCATGCTTTCCACTCATCATGCTCAATCACTCGATGTCACGACCCAATTCTATTACAGGTCGTGATGGCGCCCAACACCGTTGCTAGGCAAGCCAACACTGAACAATCTAGTGGTTTCCCATTTTTATTATGTTTTCTAAGTAAATAGGAAATGAAAGATGTAAAATAATAAAACGAAAGCAACTAAATGCAATAATCATAGAAATGAACCCAAAATCATAAGTTTACTAGTGTGTGTGTCAAGACTTGGTGTCACAAGTGTTAGAGCATTCTAGTAGAATATACAAAAGAATACTAATCTAGTGTATGAAGTGAAATAGACAGAAAATATAACAAAAGAAAGTCTCCAGCTGCTGCAGAACGGCTCAGAAGGCAGCTCACTGTGAAGTCTCGAAGTGGAAATCAAGCGTGCACGCCAGACTAGAATCCATATGCACCTGCCTCAGATCCTGCACATTCAAATGCATAAGTGTAGTGTGAGTACAGTAACAACGTGTACCCTGTAAGTATCTAGTCAAACCTCGAAGAAGTAGTGATGAGGGGTCGACTTTGACACTTACTATGGGCCAACAATATAATAATATGAAATTCTAATTTAGACGGTGTTTGAATTGGCTTAAAAGCTGGTCAAACTATCTTAAACACACTTTTTGGCTTATTTGAGTGTTTGGAAAACACAAAAAGTAATTTTAAGTAGGTGCTTTTAAGTCAAAACAAGTCAAAAGCAGTAAGTTGGACATTCCCAACTTATTGCTTTTTGGTTTAAAAGTTCTTTAAGTGTGACCAAGCCTTTTACTATATTACCCCTCATTTTACATTATGAATCCCAAATTATTCTTATTCATTACATCAAAACTCTACTCTTCGTCATTTCCGATCTACCTTTTTTCTCTCTTGAGTCTTGAACTATGGTGATTCAGGTAGTGTTGCTTTAAGAACTGATTGTTCTATCACATTCTTATATTTTGATTTCTTTTATTTTTCTTCTTCTTCCTTTATTTTGCGTGCTTATAAATTATAATAATAATTTTATATTAACCAAATGAGAAACTACTACACATGCATCTTTTTCTTAAGTTAATAGAGATTTTGGTCTTTTTTCTTAGTCCTCATTTGTTAGGTAGAATATTCACAAATAATTTTTAGTTTTTCTTAAAATTTTAATTTGTTCTAATTTAGATTTCCTTTTTCTTTTATCAAACAGACATATACTTGTTTGTTTTTAGAAAACAAACACTAGAATGCTTAGTAGTATACATTTTTTCCCAACGAGAGTCAATCCTAAGATCTCAATAACGTAAATTCATTTATTTTCCTTCTTATGTGAATAAATGTGATATTTATCCTATATGTTTCCTCAGAGTGCTTGAAATCAAGAAGGAAATAAAAAGTTTTACGTGGTTGAAAGTGATAGGAAAATGAGAATTCAAGAATTATATTTATAAAAATTATTTTAGGTCATTAGTTTAAATTAAAAGTGAATTAAAATATAAATAAATTTGTATTTGCGTTGGTTTAGAATAAATTATTATAGTAATCAGCTTCTTTATAGTGTTACAACTTTAAGGATATTTAAGTCATTTTAATTTAAAAAGTGATTAACAACACTTGTTTACCAAACACTTCAATAGGTTTTTTTCAGCTTCAACTTTTTTATCCAAACACATAACTACTTATTTATAAAATAAGCTCCAGCACCTAAAAAGTGCTTTTAAGCACTTGTGCTTAAAAGCCATTTTTAAGCCAATCCAAATGGGCTCTAAACATGAGGAGTGTATAAGACAATTGAACTCAAATAAGAAGTAAACAAATAATCTCTTCATTGTTAGTAAGAACTGAATCTTTTCCCTCATTAGCCTATGTAATTTCTCAAGCTAGCGAATTACTATCAAATATATAAGGGGACTTCTAGTATCATTATCACGCACGAATTATGCCGAGCACGTACAACCCGATCCAAATATACAAATACATAAATTGTGTGAACTGCCGAGGGTCGAACAACGCGAACCATAGATGCATCTATTAATCTGCCTAGACGAATGACCCGCTCCCATGAGAGTAGTGGAAAAGTCAACCCGCTCACGGAATATACTTGCGACGCGGTTAAATATAAATTTCTCAAGTTAATCATAACATCCCTCAATTATTTTCAAAATAAAGAAATTCAACTTGAAACTTTTAAAATCTTAAAATCATCAACCTTAGCCCTATTTCAATACAATTAACAAACATGATCAAATAACGGTGTCCACAAAGCATAGTGTAAACCTAAAACTACCCTAACATAAGCATGAATAGTAGCTACGTACGTACTCTTGTAACCTCGTGCGTACGTAGCCCCCACAAATAGTATCATATATTAATTTAGTTCACCTATGAGGTAAATTCCCTCTTACAAGGTTAGAAAAGAGATTTACCTCGTCTCAAGGCCTACTTTCCAGTCCCAAGTTGTCTCAAACCCTCAATTCAGTGCCGAATAATCCAAAACTAATCAAATGGAATATAAATTAATCAATATATGTTCAAAAGTTCATATTTCAACTATTGTAGTGATTACCCAACCCTAAATGTAAGCTTCCTAAAATTCACATGCCCGGATTCTAGAAATTTTTGAAGAAAGTTGTTACCCATAACCTCATGAACTCAAATATATGATTTTTGCTAAATTCCATAACCAATTTCGTGGTTAAATCTCATTTTTATCAAAAACCTAGGTTTTCACCTAAACCCATGATTTTTCAGTAATTTACATGTTATAATCTACCCATAAACTATGTATTTAACTCACATTGTGTAGAAATTACTTACCTCGAAGTGCTAAGTGAAATCCCCTCTCTAAGATCTCCAAGGATCGCCCAACAATGGAAGAAAATGAGCCAAAATAGCCTAAGTCCCATTTTTAAAAGATGATTCTGTCCAGGGGTCTTTATACGCGATGGAGACCAAGCTCTCGCGATCGCGATGGCTAAACTTGAGGAGCCCAGACCCAGAATTCTACGCGAACGCGACGTGCCCAACGCAAAGGCCAAAGGGGTACAGGCCTCCGCGAACGCAGCCCTACTTACGCGAACGTGAAGGGCAAAAATCCTCAGTCCCCAAATCCTTCATCGCGAACGCGATCTGGTGTGTTTCAACTTAACTCCGGGCAGTCCAAAATGCACCCGAGCCCCTCGGGACCCCGTCCAACTACTCTAACAAATCTATAAACTTAATACGGACTTGCTCAAACTCTCGAAATGCATAAAATAACAACAAAACCAAGAATCACACCCCAAAACCAAATTGGATCAGAATATGACCTTCAAGTTTCCAAATTACTCCGAACGCGCCAAATTATACTTAGACTACTCGGAATGATGCCAAATTTTGCGTGCAAGTCCTAAATGATGTTACAAAATTATTTCTGGTCTTGGAATTCCATTTGAACCTCGATATCACCAAAACATACTCCAAACCAAATTTAAAGAACTTCAAAAACCTTCAAGGAACCAACTATCAATATTAAGCGTTGAAGCACTTCCGGGTAATCCAAAACCTGATCCGAGCATACGCCCAAGTCTGAATTATTATACAAACCTACTGGAAACGTCAAATCCTAATTTCAAGGTCGTATGCTCAAAATGTTGACTTTTTAGCCAACCTTAAGGAACCAAGTGTTCCTATTTCAACCCGAACCCTTCCAAACCCCTAACTAACCATCCCCGCTAGTCATAAAACAATAAAAGCACGTACGTAAAGTCTTATTTAGGGGAACGAGGTTCTAGAAAGCAAAATGACTGATCGGTTCGTTACATTCTCCACCTCTTAAACAAACGTTCTTCCTCGAACAAGTTTAGAATCATACCTGGAGTTGTGAATAAGTGTGGATATCTTCTCCGCATGTCCTTCTCGGACACCTAAGTCACCTCCTCGACTGGTTGGACCCTTCATTGAACCTTTACCGTGGAAATCCTCTTGGACCTCAACTAGCCAACCTTCCTACGAACAATGGGAACTAGCTCCTCCTCATAACCCAGGATCTCATCTAACTGAATCGTGCTAAAGTCTAACATGTGTGACATGTCGGCGTGATACCTCCGGAGCATAGACACGTGAAAAAACGGATGAACTCCCGATAGACTGGGAGGCAAAGCAAGATCATAGGCAACCTCTCCAACTCGCCTCAACACCTCAAATGGGCCTATAAACCTTGGGCTCAACTTGACCTTCTTCCCAAATCTCATGATTCCCTTCATCGGAGAGAATTTCATGAGGACCTTATCGCCCACAGTAAATGATAAATCACGTTCCTTTCCATCTGCATAACTCTTATGTATGAACTGTGCTATGCGAAGTCGTTCCTGAATCAACGTTACCTTTTCCAAGGTATCCTTCACCAAATCGGTGCCATATAACTTAGCCTCGCCGGGCTCAAAACACTCGATGGGAGAACGACATCGCGACCATATAAAGCCTCAAATGGATCAATCTCGATGCTGGACTGATAACTGTTGTTGGAAGCAAACTCAGCCAAAGGCAAGAATCGATCCCACTGCCCTCTAAAGTAAATCACACATGCTCTGAGCATGTCCTCCAAGATCAGAACTGTCCGCTCCGACTGCCCAATGTTTGTGGATGAAATGATGTGTTGAGCTCTACACAGGTCCCCAACTCCCTATGTACAGCTCTCCAAAAATGCGAAGTAAACTGAGGGCCTCTATCTGATATGATGGAAACAAGCACACCATGCAACTGAACCATCTTTTGAATATAAATCTAGGCCCACCACTCTGAAGTATACGTAGTCACAACTAGAATGAAGTGTGACGACTTGGTTAACCTGTCAACGATGACCCAAACTACATCACACTTCTGCAAGGTCCGCGACAATCCAACTACGAAGTCCATAGTAATGCGGTCCCATTTCCACTCTGGTATAGTCAACTGCTGGAGTAGGCCACCTGGTATCTGGTGCTCATACATAACCTGCTGCAATTAGGCACCTAGCTACATATTCAACTATGTGTTTCTTCATCCACCGCCACCAATAATGCTGTCTCAGGATACAAAACATCTTCATAGCACCTGGATGAATGGAGTACCGAGAATTGTTTGCCTCCTCTAGAATCCTCTCCCTTAGGCCATCGACATTTGGAACACATAGACGACCCCGGAGTCATAGAACACCATCCTCGCTGATAGAAACCTCTTTGGCACTAGCCTGTAGTACCGTCTCTCTAAGAACCATCAAGTGATATTCATCAAACTGTCGAGCCTTGATCTGCTCCAATAGTGAAGACTGGGCAACGATGCATGCAGAACTTGGCTGGGCTCTAAAATATCCAACCCCACAAGTCTGTTAGCGGAAGACTGAATGTCCAAGGCTAGTGGTCTCTTCTCTGCTGAAATGAATGCCAAGTTGCACATACTCTTTGCATTTCTGCTCAAGGAATCCGCGACTACATTTGCCTTGCCCGGATGATAAAGAATAGTGATGTCATAATCCTTCAGCAACTCAAGCTATCTGAGCTGGATAAAATTGAGATCCCTTTGCTTGAACAAATACTGCAAGATGCGATGATAAGTGTAAACCTCACATGACACCCCATAAAGATAATGCCTCCAGATCTTAAGATCATGAAAAATTGCGGCTAACTCTAAATCATGCACCGGGTAATTCTTCTCATGAATCTTCAGCTGACATGAAGAATATGAAATAACTCACCTCTCTTACATACACAGCCCAGGCAAATGCGTGAAGCATCACAATACACCGTATACACCACCGAATAGGAAGGCAACACTAGAACCAATGTTGTAGTCAAAACTGTCTTGAGCTTCTGAAAGCTCACGTCACAATCATCGGTCCAACGGATTGAAGCACCCTTCTGGGTCAATCTAGTTAATGGTACTGCAATGGATGAGAAATCCTCCACAAACCGGCATTAATAACCTGCTAACCCCAAGAATCTCCTAATCTCAGTCGCCGAAGTAGGATGAGGCCAACTCTGAATTGCCTCAATCTTCTTGGGATCCACCTTAATACAACATTCCACAAGAATGCCACGGAATCTAGCCAAAACTCACACTTGGAGAACTTAGTATATAGCTTCTGTTCCCTCAAGGTTTGAAGCACCACTCTCAAATTCTGCTCGTGCTCCTCCATACTACGTGATTAGATAAAAATGTCATCAATGAAGACGATGATAAATGAATCGATATATGGTCTGAACACCCTGTTTATCAAATCCATAAATGCCGATGGGGAGTTAGTCAAGCCGAAGGACATCACTAGAAACTCATAATGGCCATATCTAGTACGGAAGGCAGTCTTCGGAACATCCGAGTTCCGAATCTTCAACTGATGGTACCCCGATCTCAAGTTGATCTTAGAGAACACCCTAGCACCCTGCAACTGGTCAAACAAGTCATCAATACATGGCAACAGGTACTTGTTCTTTATGGTAACTTTGTTCAATTGACAGTAATCAATGCACATCCGCATAGTCCCGTCTTTCTTCTTCACAAATAGCATTGGTTCACCCCAAGGTGATACACTTAGTCTGATGAACCCTTTTTCTAGCAACTCTTCAAGTTGCTCCTTCAACTCCTTCAAATCTTTCGGATCCATACGGTAAGGTGGGATAGATATAGGCTGGGTACCTAGAGCCAAATCAATGCAGAAATCAATATCACGGTCTCGTGACATGCCTGAAAGATCAGAAGGAAACACATCGGAGAACTCCCGGACTACTGGTACTGAATCGATCAGTGGAGACTCTGTTGTAGTATCCCGAACATAGGCTAGATAAGCCAAACAACCCTTCTCGACCATGTGTCGAGCCTTCATAAAAGAGATAACCCGACTAGATATACTGACAGACAAACACTTCCACTCCAATCTAGTCAATTCTGGCATCGCTAACGTAACAGTCTTGGCATGCAATCAAGGATGGCGTGATATGGGGATAACTAGTCCATGCCCAGGATGACCTCAAAGTCGATCATATCAAGAAACAGAAGATCCACTCTAGTCTGATAACTACAGAATGTGACCACACATGACCGATAAATCTAATCCACAACAATAGAATCGCCCATAGGAGCGGACATATAAAAATGAGTACCCAAGGACTCACGAAGAATAACCAGGAAATGAGAAAATAGAGATGACACATATGAATAGGTAGAACCTGGATCAAACAATACCAAAGCATCCGTACCACAGACAAAAATAATACATGTGATCATGACATCTGAGGCCACTGCATATGGTCTGGCCGGGAAAGCATAGAACCTAGCTGGAGCGTCGGCTAGCTGCCCTCCGCCTGATTCGCTAGTAGTTGGTTGAACTCCCCTTGCCTGGCCTCCACTTCTGGGACGGCCCATACCCATCTGCCCTCCGCCTCTGGGTGGTCGGATGACTAGTGCTGTAATCATGAGCTGATGACCCTACTGTACTTCCTTGCCCCGAAGTCTGGGGCAAAACCTCTTCATATGAACTAGATCCCCACACTCGAAACAACCTCTCGGTCCCATAGACTGCTACCCTGAAGTCTGACCCAAGTGCCCTGAATACCCACTAGAGGAACCCTGAATAGTTGGCAGGCAATATGAACTCTCTAGCATGGCACTGAAATAGGCACTAGAAGAACCCTGATGACCTGAGTACCCACTGGAAGAACCCTGGATAGCTGGTGTTGCTGGATATGTGGGCCTACAGAGCTGGCCCCTAACAAACTGACCTCTACCCCTAGTCGGAGCACCTCTAAACTCTCCAGAACAGTGGGACCTCTTGTCCCGCTGCATCTTCTCCCGACCCCTCTGACGGTAGCCCTCAATCCTCCGAGCAATCTCCAACACTAGCTGATAAGAAGTCTTCATCTCAACCTTCCGGGCCATACTAGCCTGAATACCGAAGTGCAACCCCGCAATAAACCTCTGCACTCTCTCTATGTCAGTAGGAAGTATCATAAGTGCATGGCGAGACAACTCATAGAATCTTACCTCATAATCAGTCACTAACATTTGACCCTGTTGGAGCTTCTCAAACTGACACCGCAACTTTTGCCTCTGGGAGGGTGGGATATACCTATCCAAGAAAAGCTGGGTAAACTGGTCCCAAGTCATGGGAGGAGAACCCACTGGTCTGCCAAGAAAATAAGACTGCTACCATCTACGGGCCCTGCCCTCTAACTGAAAAGTAGTGAAATCCACCCTGTGAGACTCCAATATACTCATGTTGTACAGTCTGTCAGTGCACCTATCAATGAAATCCTGGGGATCATCATGTCGCTCACCCCCAAAGACATGAGGGTGAAGCCTGGTCCATCTATCCAGTAGCTTATGCGGCTCGTTGGTCGCAGCTGGTCTAGGCTCAGGTATAGTTGCTTTAACTTGTTATGCTCTGCCTGCGGGTAGTGTGTCGGGGTATGATATACGGAAGCTGAATGACAGGAGCCTATTTATTAGGGGTCTGTGCTCCCACTCCGGCCTAAGATGTGGCTGAGTCTATCGGAAATAAACCAGCCTGAGTCATAGAATCCATGAACCGTAGAATACGGCCCATTACCTCATGAAAGCCCGGTGCTGTCATGAAATCGACCGGGGCTGGCTCTCCTGTGGGCACATCTCCATGCTCCTCAACTATGGGATCCTCCACTGGATCTGCTGGTGGTGCGACTGGGGCAACTCTGGGATGTCCTCGTATCCTACCTTGGGCCGGTGCCCTCACCCGGCCTCTGCCTCGGCCTCTAGTAATGGGGGTAGCTGCTCCTCCTGGGTCTAGGACATCTGTCGTGCCCATTCTCACCATTTATGAGAGAATAATAGAAGAAACTTAGTACACCGTAACTGCATGATGGGAGATGAATAAAGAGTAGTTTCCTAACACCCTATAGCCTCTCGAAGATAAGTATGGACGTCTCAGCACCGATCCACAAGACTCTATTAGGTCAGCCCATAACTTTTGAGACCTTCGCGAACTGAGTGCTCTGATACCATGTTGTCACGACCCAATTCTATTACAGGCCGTGTTGGCGCCCAACACCGTTGCTAGGCAAGCCAACACTGAACAATCTAGTGGTTTCCCATTTTTAATAAGTTTACTAAGTAAATAAATTTCCTCAATTTAAAATGTTTAGGAAATGACATATGTAAAATAATAAGACGAAAGCAACTAAGTGCAATCATAACCATAGAAATGAACCCAAAATCATAAATCTACTCATGTGTGTGCCAAGACCTAGTGTCACAAGTGTAAGAGCATTCTAGTAGAATATAAAAACAATATTAATCTACTGTCTGAAGTGAAATAGACAGAAAATATAACAAAAGAAAGACTCCAACTGCTGCAGAACGGCTCGGAAAGCAGCTCAACATGAAGTCTCGAAGTGGAAATCAAGCGTGCACGCCAGACTAGAATCCAGATGCACCTGCCTCAAATCCTACACATTCAACTGCAGAAGTGTAGCGTGAGTACAATAACAACGTGTACCTAGTAAGTATCTAGTATAACCTCAAAAAAGTAGTGACGAGGGGTCGACTTTGACACTTACTATGGGCAAAAAATATAATAATATAAAATTCTAATTAAACATGAGGAGTATATAACAATTGAACTCAAATAAGAAGTAAACAAATAATCTCTTCACTGTTAGTAAAAACCGAATCTTTTCCCTCATTAGCCTATGCAATTTCTCAAGCCAATGAATTAATATCAAATATATAATGGGACTTCGAGTATCATTATCACGCATGAATTATGCCGAGGATGTACGGCCCGATCCAAATATACAAATAGATAAATTGTGTGCACTGTCGAGGTTTGAATGGTATTAACATGCCGAGGCGAACGGCCCGCTCCCATGAGAGTAGTGAAAAAGTTACCCCGCTCGCAGAATATACTTGCGATGCGGTTAAATAAAGATTTCTCAAGTTAATCATAACATCCCTCAATTCTTTTCAAAATAAAGAAATTCAACTTGAATCTTTTGAAATCTTAAAATCTTCAACCTTAGCCCTATTCAATACAATTAACAAACATGATCAAATAAAGATATCCACAAAGCATGGTGTAAACCTAAAACTACCCTGACATAAGCATGAATAGTAGCTACGTGCGGACTCTCGTCACCTCGTGCGTACGTAGCCTCCAAAAAAAGTAAAATATATTAATTTAGTTCACATATGGGGAAAATTCCCTCTTACAAGGTTAGAAAAGAGACTTACCTCGTCTCAAGGCCTACTTTCCAATCTCAAGTTGTGCTCAAACCCTCAATTCGGTGCCGAACAATCCAAAATTAATCAAATGGTTTATAAATTAATCAATATATGTTCAAAAGTTCATACTTCAACTATTGTAATGGTTACCCAACCCTAAATGTAAGATTCCTAAACTTCACCCCGGGCCCACATGCTTGGATTCCGGAAATATTTGAAGAAAGTTGTTACCCATAACCTCTGTTGATACCTAATTTTGCACTCATGTTTTCAAATACATATATATATATATATATATATATATATATATATATATATATATATATATATATATATATATATATATATATATATATTCAAAATAGCATATTTGCATCATTATTTTGTTTACAAACCTATACAATTATTTTCTATAATTTTTCATAATTTTTAAAGCTTGAAATTAATTTTCTTATATTTAAATTATATATAAATATCTAGTAATTATCCTTCAAACTATTTTGTGATGACTTAGTTACCTAAATAATTATTTTCACTTATAATATGTGTTCCAAACATTTTATTTCATTCCATATAATTACATTAGTATTTTTTAAGCTATTTATATAATTTTGCAATAATGGCCTATATTCATACATAAAGGCTCTTTATTCTATGTCAAAATAGAAAATTTATATTTTTATAATACATAGTTATTATTTTAAGCATTTCAGTGCATATATAATATTTTCATTCATTTATTAAGCATTTGTTATAAATTGTTTTGATAAATTTTGGAGTATTTAATTAATAGCTCAATTTCTTACCTATTTTTTGGACCCAATACTACCCAGACCTTAGCCCAATCTACCCTAAGCGCAACACCAGCAAGCCACTACCCATACCCGTTTAATAAAACTGCCCCAGTTCTTTTAAAATCTTGGCCGTTGATCTTAGATCAACGGCCCACAATCAACTGACCCCTTTTAATTACCGAACCCCTAACCCTAATCCCCATTTCCCCTTTGCCCGTCGTCTTCACACCCCCTCTCACCCTTCTTCTTCTCTGATTGAACACTAGCCGTCATAACCCTTAATCCTCTCTGATTCCAGCTCAAACATGGAATCAATCCATGATCTACTTACCTATTTCGTGATGCTTTATCATTACACACACGTTTATGGTATCACTTAGTTCTCGCCCTATTTTCGGAAAGAACTACTTCTCAAGAACAGGCTTATTTACTTCGATCCTGTGAAGATCCGGATGATCTTTCGTCTCTATACATGTTATATGGAATGAATCTTGCATTTTTGGTTCAATTCAAGTCGGTAGTACCAACTAGGGTTTGAGATTTTCCCGTATTCTTTACTGATTTTCGATTGATACTCTTCCCTTTCTTGTGTTTGAATTTCATTTTCTTTATTTTTGTTTAACCCACTGTATTTCCCTATTTTCTATTTTTATTTGCCTTAAAACTGGATCTAATTGATTTTCGTATGCTATATTTTCCTTATTCTCCGTTCAACCTACTGTATTCCCATATTTTAAGTGTTATTTGATTCTCACATGTTATTTTTCCTTATTCTCTGTTTAATTTTCCCTCTTCCCATGAACATGTTGAAGCATGCAGCCCGATCCCATATCAAATTCTCACAATTCAGGCCCTCGCCTCACTCTGTCACAAACCTTACAAGCCACTCGGGCATTTTAGTAAAATCAGGGGACTCAGCCCAAAACAACTTTCATATACTTAAAAATAGAGTAATGAAACTGAATTAAATAATAAACAGGTAAAAATCAGGACTGAGGATAGATTTCAAACCAAAATAGTGTGAGGATTGTAATATAAAATCCCTAAGGGTCCAAACAGTACTGGCACAAGGCCCCAAATATGTCATTCAGCCCAAGTTATAAGAATTCTCTCCAAATTACATAGCTATTAGACAGCTTCAGTAAAAATATGCAACTCTACATTTACTACGGGACTGACCAAATCACAATCTGTAGCGGTGCACGCCCACACGCCCGTCACCTAGCATGTGCGTCACCTCAATGTAGTGAACTAGTACAAGAATCCGGGGTTTCACACCCTCAAGTCTAGATTTACAATCGTTACTTACCTCAAATCGGACACAAGTCTACTCTGCGATGCTCTTGCCCCTTGATTCGGCCTCCAAATGCTCTGAATCTATCCAAAATTAATATATATTCATCAATACACACTAAAGGAATGAATTCCATATGAAATCTATCAATTTAGGTCAAAATGCCAAAATTGGCCAAACCCGACCCCCCGGGCCCACGTCTCGAAATATGGTAAAATTCACAAAACTAAAAAATCCATTCACTCTCGAGTTCAACCACACCCAATTTATCAAAATCTGACCTCGAATCGATGTTCAACTCTCAAAATCCGTTTATGAAGTTTCTACAATTTTTCCCAATTTTCATCCAAATTATCTAATCAAATGATGATTTCACTGTTATAATCATGTAATTTAGCCAAAATTGAGTTAGAAACACTTACCCCGATGAATTTCTTGAAAAACTCTCGAAAAGTCGCCAAAACTCAAGCTCTCTAGGTCAAAATATGAAAATAAAACCCTGAATCTTGTATTTATAGTGCACCCCTCGGATCCCAACTTCACTGATCGCTATAAACTACCGCCGCCGCGCTCCTCCCACCGCGGTCCGCGAAATTTCAACAGCGGTCGTGAATAGCCTCTGGCTCCTGCAGTTGCTCCCCTTTTTCCACTGTCAGCGCCAGCCCCCTCTGCTGACCGCAGAACTTTACCACCTCCGCGAAGATACTCCGCTGACCACGAAATTCTGGCGCGGTCTGCATTCCCAACTTTAGAGAACAACCCCTGAAACACCAGCAAACTCACCTCAGCAACACCAGCACCTATTTTCAACAGCTAACTCACCCGCTAACCATCTCAAGCACACCCGAAGCTCTCGAGACCTCAACCAACCACATCAACACGTCCCATAACATCATTCAAACTTAATTAAACCTACAAATCACCTGAAACAACACAAAAACATCAAATCAAACTCTGATTCAAGCCTAAGAACTCCAAACTCCTCAATTTCCACAATTGACTCCGAATCCAATCAATCATTGTCCGAATATCTTCAATTTTTGCACACAAGTCAAACATGACACCACGAATCCATTATAACTTCCGAAATTCCATTACGAACCCGTTATCAAATTTTTCCCTATTGACCGGAAATCACCATACTACTAATTTTGCCAATTCAAGTCTAACTCTACCCCGGGCTCCTAAATCACATCTCGAACCCAAACGAACCAATATGATATCATACATTATAGTTGAACATCACCTAAAGAAGTAGAAATAAGGGAAAGGAGCTAAAACTTCGGAACGACCGGCCGGGTCATTACATCCTCCCCTTCTTAAACAAACGTTCGTCCTCGAACGAGTCTAGAAACATACCTGGAGTCTCAAATAGGTGAGGATATTTACTCCGTATCTCCCGCTCGATCTCCCAGGTAGCCTCCTCTGTTGGCTGGCCTCTCCACTGCATTTTCACTGAATAGCCACTAGCTCCACACCATAAGTCATATCACCCTCCAACTGAACCGTGCTGAAGTCCAAGACTTGAGATGGGTCGCCAACATATTTTCGAGGCATGGAAACATGAAACATCGAATGCACACTCGACAAACTAGGTGGCCCTCCAAACCGGATGAACCAGGGGCTCAACTTGCCCCTCTTCCCAAATCTCATAACACCTTTCATAGGTGATACCTTCAGTAGAAACTTCTCCCCAACCATGAAAGAAACATCCCGGACCTTTATGTCCGCATAACTCTTTTTCCTAGATTGCGCTGTATGAAGCCGCTCCTGAGTCATCTTTACCTTATCTAAAGCGTCTTGTACCAAATCTATACCCAAGGGTCTAGCCTCGCCCGACTCAAACCAACCCACTAGATATCTACACCTCCTCCCATATAAAGCCTCTTACGGAGCCATCTGAATACTCGACTGATAAATATTATTATATGCAAACTCCGCGAGTGGAAGAAACTGGTCCCATGAACCCCCAAAATCAATGACACAAGCACGCAACATGTCCTCCAATATTTGAATAGTGCGATTGGACTGCTCCGTCTGAGGGTGAAAAGTTGTGCTCAACTCCACCTGAGTACCCAACTCCCGCTGCACGGCCCTCCAAAACTGTGATGTGAACTGAGTACCCCTATTAAAAATGATGGAAACCGGGACACCATGCAGATGAACGATCCTCGGATATAAATCTTAGCTAACCGCTCTGAAGTGTAAGTTGTACCAACAAGAATGAAGTGCGCGGATTTGGTCAGCCAATCCACAATATTCCATATAGCATCGAACTTCCTCGGAGTCCGTGGGAGCCCAACTACAAAGTCCGTGGTGATCCGCTCCCACTTCCACTCCGGGATATCAAACCTCTGAAGCAAGCCACCCGGTCTCTGCTGCTCATACTTAACCTGCTGACAATTAAGATACCGAGCCACAAATCCAACGATATCCTTCTTCATCCGCCTCCACCAATAATGCTGCCTCAAATCATGGTACATCTTCGCGGAACCCGGATGGATGGAATACCGCGATCTATGGGCCTCCTCAAGAATTAACTCCTGAAGCCCATCAATATTAGGCACACATATTTGACCTTGCATCCTCATCACACCGTCATCACCAATGGTCACATCCCTGGCATCACCTCGCCGGACCCTGTCCTGAAGAACGAGCAAGTGTGGATCATCATATTGGCGCTCCCTAATATGGTCATAAAGAGAAGACCTGGATAATAACCAAGCCAATACCCCTCCTAGGCTCCGATACATCCAATCTCATAAGCTGGCCCGCCAAGGCCTGAACATCCAACGCTAGAGGTCTCTCTGCTGCCGAAAGATATGCTAAGCTTCCCAAACTCTCTGCTCGACGACCTAAGGCATCGGCCATCACATTGGCCTTCCTTGGATGGTATATAATAGTGATATCATAGTTTTTAAGAAGCTCCAACCATCTCCGTTAACGTAAATTAAGGTCCTTTTGCTTAAACAGATGTTGCAGCCTTCGGTGATCAGTATATATCTCACAATGAACCCCATACAAATAATGATGCCAAATATTCAAGGCGTGAATAATGGCTGCTAACTCAAGATCATGCACCGGATAAGTCTTCTCATGGGTCTTCAACTGGCGTGAAGCGTAGGCAATCACCCTACCCTCATGCATCAAAACACAACCAATGCCTATCCTCGAGGCATCACAATATACGATATAAGAACCTGAAGCTTATGGCAGAACTAACACTGGAGTTATGGTCAAATCCCTCTTGGGCTTCTGAAAGCTCTCCTCACACTTGTCTGACAACCTGAATGGAGCACCCTTTTGGGTCAATTTGTCCAAGGGATATGCAATAGATGAAAACCCCTCCACAAAGAGATGGTAATATCCCGCCAAATCGAGGAAGCTCTTGATCTACGAGCTGAAGACGGCCTAGGCCAACTCTGCACCACCTCTATCTTCTTAGGATCTACCTGAATACCCTCACTAGACACCACGTGTCCCAAGAATGCTACTGAACTTAGCCAAAACTCACACTTGGAGAACTTTGCATAAAGCTTCTCCTCCCTCAATCCCTGCAACACAACTCTCAAATACTGGCCATGCTCCTCCTCGCTACGAGAGTATAGCATAATATCATCAATGAACACAATAATGAAGGAGTCCAAATATGGCTATAATACATTGTTCATCACCATGAACTCATAATGGCCATAACGGGTCCAGAAAGCTGACTTAGGAATATCTGAATCCCGAATCTTCAGCTGATGATACCCGAATCTCAAGTCGATCTTAGAGAAAACCCTCGCTCTCTAAAGCTGGTCAAACAAATCATCAATGCGAAGCAAGGGATAGTTATTCTTGACTATGACCTTGTTCAATTGCCTGTAGTCAATACACATTCTAATGGAACCAACCTTCTTCTTCACAAATTGAACTGGCACACCCCAAGGTGTCACACTAGGCCGAATGAACTCCTTATCTAGAAGTTCCTGAAGATGCTCTTTCAATTCCTTCAACTCCACCGGTGTCATACGATACGGTGGGATGAAAATAGGCTGAGTGCCTAGCACCAAATCAATACCGAAATCAATGTCCCTGTAAGGCGGCATGCCCGACAGGTCTGTAGGAAACACGTGCGGAAAATCACGGACCACTGGGACAGAATCAATAGTGGGAGTCTCTGCACTAACATCCCTCACAAAAGCCAAATAGACAGGAAACCCTTCTCAATCATACGTTGAGCCTTCAGGTACGAAATTACCCTGCTAGGCACATAATCAATGGAACCTCTCCACTCAACTCTCGGGAATCCTGGCATCGCTAAGGTCATGGTCTTAGTGAGACAATCTAGAACAGCATGACATGGAGATAACCAATCCACGCTCAATATCACATCAAAGTCAACCATGCTAAGCAATAAAAAATCCACTCGAGTCTCCATACCCTCAATAGATACCACACATGACCTATACACACAATCCACAAATAATAGTATCGCCCACGGGAGTAGACACATGAACAGATGTAACTAAAAACTCACGGTGTACATCCAAAAAATGGGAAAAATATGATGAGACATATGAATATGTGGAACCATAATCAAATAAGACTGAGGCATCTCGGTGACAGACTGAAACAATACATGTAATCACGGCATCTGAAGCCATAGCATATGGTCTGGCTGGAAGTGCATAAAAACGGGCCTGACCTCCACCTGGTCGACCTACCCCTCTAGGGGTGCCTTTAACTGTCTGACCCCCACCCGTAGCTGCCTGGGTCGGTGGTGAAGTAACTGGAGCTGAAGTCGAAGGCTGAATCCTCTGCTGAGATGGACCCCCATGAAGACGAGGACACTTCCTCCTCATATGCCCAAACTCTCCACACTAGAAACAACTCTGTGGTGCGGAGGACGGGGACTGAAGAGAACCCTTAGCACCGGGATAACTGATAGAAGAACCTGGCATGGAGGAGCCCTGATATGATGGTGCACAGGATGAACTCTGGGTTGGAAGGGCACTGAATGATGAGTGACCCGGATGAGAACTGCGAGGCCCATGCACCGATGATGCGCCACTATGAACTGGACGAGTTGACTGAGCAGGCCTAAATGGGCGGCCTCTACCATGTTGAAACCGACCTCCAGAAGGAACACCACCAAAACCACCAAATCCCCGAGGCCTCTTGGACTTTCTCTCAACTTTCTCCTAGCGACAAACGGACTCAATCTCTTGGGCAACGTCAACCACCTCCTCAAAAGTAGCACCTGACACCCTCTCTCTTGTCATAAGAATCCGAAGCTGATATGTAAGGCTATCCACGAACCTCCTGATCCTCTCCCTATCTGTAGGAACTGGCCAAACAGCATGATGGGCTAGCTCAGAAAATCTCATCTCATACTGCATCACAGTCATATCATCCTGACGCAACTGCTCGAACTGCCTGCCCAGCTCCTCCCTGCGGGACTGTGGCACATACTTTTCCAGAAAGAGAGCGGAGAACTGCTTCCAGGTAAGGGGCTCTGCACCAACAGGCCTACGCCTCTCATAAGCCTCCTACCAAGTAAAGGCATCCCCTAAGAACTGGAAGGTAGTGAACGAGAACCAACTGGTCTCCAAGATACCTGCTGTGCGGAGAATCCTTTGACATTTGTCCAAGAAACCTTAGGCATCCTCGCCCTCTGCACCACTGAAAGTCGGAGGCTGAAGTCTACCAAACCTCTCCAACCCGCGCTGCTTGTCATCTGGCATGACGGGAACCACATAATACTGAGTAGGTGCAACCGTCTTGGCTGGAGGTTCCCCCAGTGTCTGCAGTCCCTGAATAACCTGCTCGGGAGTGCGTACGGCGGGAGTCTGAGTGCCTCCCCTGGCCTGAGAAGTAGGTGATGTAGTAAAAACAGCGACCACTTGAGCAATACTGGTGCACACGGTTAAAACCTGAGCCAAGGTCTCCTGAAGACCTAGAATGACAATAGGCATAGTTGGTGCTCCCCTTTTTCCGTTGCCCGCACCATCCCCCTCCGCTGACCACGGAACTTTACCGCCCCCGCTAAGATACTCCGCTGACCACGAAATTCCGGCGTGGTCTGCATTCACAACTTTAGAGAACAACCCCTGAAACACCAGCAAACTCACCTCAGCAACACCAGCACCTGTTTTCAACAGCTAACTAACCCGCTAACCATCTGAAACACACTCGAGACCATCGGGACCTCAACCAACCACATCAACACGTCCCATAACATCATCCAAACTTAACCAAACCTACAAATCACCTGAAACAACACCAAAACATCAAATCAAACACGGATTCAAGCCTAAGAACTCAAAACTCCTAAATTTCCATAATTGACTCTGAAACCAATCAAACCATGTCCGAATATCTTCAAATTTTGCACACAAGTCAAACATGACACCACAAATCCATTCCGACTCCGTTATCAAATTTTCCCCTACTGACCGGAAATCACCATACTACTAATATCGCCAATTCAAGCCTAACTCTACCACGGGCTCCCAAATCTCATCCCGAACCCAAACCAACCAATCTAATACCATACATTACAGCTGAACATCACCTAAAGAAGTAGAAATGAGGGAAATGGGCTAAAACTTCGGAACGACCGGCCGAGTCGTTACAATCTTTCATGATACAACACCAGACAAGAATTTCATCGATACTATTCAAGTAGGGATTCATAATCAGCCAGCTTATTGTGCTCATGTTGAAGATGAAACTGATGGAAACACATGGTTCCATGACATCAAATAATACTTAGCAAAAGGAGAGTACCCGGATCATGCAAACCATACTCAGAAACGCACACTCCGAAGATTATCCAACCATTTCTTCCAAAGTGGACAAATTTTGTACAAGAGGACTCCAGATCTGGGGTTATTACGATGTGTCGACTCAAGGAAGCATCCAAATTGCTCAAAGAGATACATGCTGGAGCTTGCAGACCACACATGAATGGTTTTGTTTTAGCTAAGAATATATTAAGAGCATGATATTTTTGGATGACTATGGAAACAGACTGCATCAGGCATGTCCAAAAGTGCCATCAATGCCAGGTACATGCGGATCTGATTCGAGTGCCACCCAATGAACTCAATGCAACAAGCGCACCTTGGCCTTTCTCCACTTGGGGGTTGGATGTCATTGGTCCAATTGAACCCGCCGCTTCAAATGGACACAGGTTCATTCTAGGGGATATAGACTATTTTACAAAGTGGGTTGAAGCAGCATGTTGCAAGGGTGTAACTAAGAAGGTCGTCGCAAATTTCGTTAGGGATCGTATTGTTTGCCGATTCGGAGTGCCGAAATCAATCATCACCGACAACACTGCCAACCTTAACATTGATTTAATGAGATCCATGTGTGAAACCTTCAAGATCAAGCATAAAAATTCCACAACATACAGGCCGCAAATGAATGGAGTTGTGGAAGCCGCCAAAAAGAACATCAAGAAGATATTGAGGAAGATGGTAGATAATCACAAACAATGGCACGAGAAATTACAATTTGCCTCATTGGGATATCATACCACGATTCACACATCAACTGGGGCAACTTCTTATTTACTAGTCTATGTCACTAAAGTCGTCATTCCCGTCGAAGTAGAAATCTCTTCTTTAAGAATTATACAAGAGGCTGAATTCAGTGACGCAGAATGGATACGAAGTCGCTACGAACAACTGGCTCTCACTGAAAGGAAAATATTGAATGTGGTATGTCACGATCAACTTTACCAGAACAGAATGTCCAGAGCTTTCAACAAAAGGGTCAGACCTAGACAATTTACACCAGGACAGTTGGTGCTAAAGCGGATCTTCCCGAATCAAGATGAAGCCAAAGGGAAATTTTCACCCAATTGGAAAAGGGCCCTACATGGTTCACAGAGTACTAACAGGAGGAGCGCTAATACTTGCAGAAATGGACGGAGAAGTTTGGCCAAAACCTATCAACTCAAACGCAGTCAAAAGATACTATGTTTAGATTGTTTACATTTCTTCATCTGATGTAGCTGAATTACGCTTGACATGATTCCTGTTTAAGAGGGGATACGTAGGCAGCCCTATGGGTTCGGTCACATCTCAATAAAATCTTCATCTTGAAACAATCAGAATCTGGGGCAGAATTTTGAGGAGGACCCTTAAAATTCTAAAGCAAGTCTAGCCAACTTCGTCATATGAAGAACATCCAAATAACTGCTTTCAAACTGTGGCAGAACTTTGAGGAGGACACTCATTCTAAAGCAGGGAGGTCGCAATTTCTCTAAAATATATCACAATCGTTGGTTTATCTAGCTTACTTGATATTTCACACTACTATATTTTAAATAACTACATTCATCAAAATACACACATATTCTCTCGAAAACCTTATTTTGATAAACTGCCTCAGATGTTTCCTAAGGTAACTCAAAACAGGATCTCAATACAGGAGCACAGGCAAAGCAGATGAGAAAAGCGCGAACCAACCTTCCCCTGCGAAACTCACAAATTTTCTTCGGAGGCATGCATAATAAGACAATGATATCTATAGACACATCATGTCACTACCTTCAAGATTGAAAATACTTATCACAAGCACCTCCAGCTAAGAAATACTCTACTATCACTCATTGTTTTCTTTGTATGAGGCTAAGCATTGCCTCCCTAATTGCAAAAGGCTAAGCTCTGCCTTTTTTGCATGAGACTAAGCATCGTCTTCTCTTCTTGCATGAGGCTAAGCATTGCCTCCCTAATTGCATAAGGATAAGTTGTGTCTTCCTTTGAATGAGACTAAGCATTGTCTCCTATTTGCATGAGGCTAAGCCCTGCCTCCCCTATTGCATAAGGCTAAGCATTTCTTCTCTTCGCATGAGACTAAGCATTGTCTCCTATTTTGCATGAGGCTAAGCCCTGCCTCCTCAACTGCAAAAGGCTAAGAACTTCCTTTCTTTGCATGAGACTAAGCATTGTCTCTTATTTTGCATGTGGCAAGGACCTGCTTCCTCAACTGCATAAGTCTAAGATCTGGCTTTCTTAGCATGAGACTAAGCACCATCTCCTCTTATTGCATGAGGCTAAGAATTTCCTCCCTAATTACATAAGGCTAAGCTTTTCCTTCCTTTGCATGATACTTAGCATTGTCTCATATTTGCATGAGGCTAAGCCTTGCTTCCCCAATTGCATAAGGCTAAGAATTTCCTCTCTTTGCATGAGACTAAGCACTGTCTCCTATTTCGCATGAGGCTAATCCATGCCTCCTCAACTGCATAAGGCTAAGCATTGCCTTTCTTTGCATGAGACTAAGCATTGTCTCCTATTTTACATGAGGCTAAGACCTGCCTCCTCAACTCCATAAGGCTAAGAACTCCCTTTATTTTCATGAGACTAAGCACTGTCTCCTCTCCTTGCATGAGGCTAAGCATTGCCTCCCTAATTTCATAAGGTTAAGCTCAACCTTTCCTTGCATTGAGACTAAGAATTGTCTCCTCTTCTTGCATGAGGCTAAGCATTTCCTCCCTAATGGCATAAGGCTGAGCTTTGCCTTTCCTTGCATCGAGACTAAGCATTGCCTCCTCTTCTTGCATGAGGCTAAGCATTGCCTCCCTAATTGCATAAGGCTAAGCTCTTCCTTTCCTTGCACCGAGACTAAGCACTGTCTCCTCTTCTTCCATGAGGCTAATCATTGCCTCCCTAATTGTGTAAGGCTAAGCACTGCATTTCCTTGTATTGAGACTAAGCATCATCTCCTCTTCTTGCATGAGGCTAAGCACTGCCTCCTCAATTTCCCGAGGCTAAGCATTGACTTGTCCTTGCATAAGACCAAACACTATCTCCATTATGCTATTTAAAACCTAGAACTATCCTCTATTCACCTGGGGCTAAGCACTGCCCTAATCTTACACAATACTAAGCTTTGTATTGTTTTACTTCACACACGACCAAGCATCATATATTTTTATCTAATGGGCTAAAACATCACCATTTTGTCCAAAGGCGTCATAGTCCGAAGGCATCATCCTCATAGCCGGAAGATACCATGCCATGGCATGAGGATCTCTCAATATTGCACATCATTATTCAAAGGCGTCATCATTCAGAGGAACCATTTTCATGGCCAGAGGATATCATTTCCTGGCCTGCAAATCCCTTATCACACGATTCATGGCCCAGGACGTCATGGTCTAAGGACATCATCCTCACCGTCCGAAGACAACTTTCATGGTCCAAAGGGAATTTGCATCATGTTTAAATTCTCGCAATAATCCATATATACTTGCATGCACCGTGTTTTAAGTTTTGCAGGTAATCCAGGAAGTAACTGTTCTCCTAACGGGATCAATTTTCGCTCTGGTTTCCGTTTAACGTTCACATTCTGTAATTATTTCAAACGCACCCAACTGCCATCAGTTACCCATTTTTACTTGATAACCGTTCAGATATTCGTTTTAAGATACATCCATAATGTTTCAGATTCACATTCATAATTTTGCGCAAATTCATCTGATACTGTCCTACCCAAAAGAACCATTTCCGAAACATACGACCTTTCCGATAACAACTCTATCGGTTCAGTTCCCCTATGGATCCAAAACTACACACGGCCTGATTCCCGTAATACCAGGGATATGTAGGCAACTTAGGAACCAGGGTTCAGCCTCCATTTTTTAAATCG
Source organism: Nicotiana knightiana (assembly GCA_005239525.1). Lineage (NCBI taxonomy): Eukaryota > Viridiplantae > Streptophyta > Magnoliopsida > Solanales > Solanaceae > Nicotiana > Nicotiana knightiana. The sequence goes on along the minus strand of ML434942.1, from coordinate 24,341 downwards.
CCTCATTCGGTCAAAATCGGTCATCATTTTCTATACTCGAGAACTCTTTCATCATTCCCGGGTAAAAAATGGCAGTTGTTGATACCCAATTTTGCCCTCATGTTTTTCAAATACATATATATTTCCAAAATAGCATATTTGCATCATTATTTTGTTTACAAACCTATACAAGCATTTTCTATAATTTTTCATAATTCTTAGAGCTTTAAATTAATTTTCTTATATTTAAATTATATATAAATATCTAGTAATTATCCTTCAAATTAGTTTTTGATGACTTAGTTACCTAAATAATTATTTTTCACTTATAATATGTGTTTCAATTATTTTATTTCATTCCATATAATTACATCTGTATTTTTTTAAGTTATTTATCTAATTTTGCAATAATGGCATATATTCATACATAAAGGCTCTTTATTCAATTTCAAAATAGCAAATTTATATTTTTATAACACAAAGTTATTATTTTAAGTGTTTCAGTGCATAAATAATATTTTTATTCATTTATTAAGTATTTTTTATAATTTATTTTGATAAATTTTGGGGTATTTAATTAATATCGCAATTTCTTACCTATTTTTCAAACCCAATACTACCCAGACCTTAGCCCAATCTACCCCAAGTCCAACCCAAAATACCCCAAGCCCAACACCAGCAACCCACTACCCATACCCGTTTAATTAACCCACCCTAGCTCTTTTAAAATCCTGGCAGTTGATCTCTAAGATCAATGGCCCACAATCAACCGACCCTTTTGAATTACCTAAGTCCTAACCCTAATCACCATTTCCCTTTGCCCGTCGTCTTCACACCCCCTCTCACCTCTCTTCTTCTCTGATTGAACCCTAGCCGTCGTAACCCTTAATCATCTCCGATTCCGACTCAAACATGGAATCAATACATGATCTACTTACATATTTCGTGACTCTTTATCATTACATGCACGTTTATGGTATCACTTAGTTCTTGCCATATTTTTGGCAAGAACTACTTCTCAATAATGAGCTGATTTACTTCGATTCTGTGAAGATCTGGACGACATTTCGTCTCTATACATGTTATATTGAACAAATCTTGCATTTTTTGTTCGATTCAAGTTGACAGTACCAACTGGAGTTTGAGATTTTCCCTTATTCTTTACTGATTTTTGATTAATACTCTTCCATTTCTTGTGTTTGACTGATATTTTTCTTATTTTTGTTTAACCCACTGTATTTCCCTATTTTCTATTTTTATTTGCCTTAAAACTGGCTCTAATTGATTTTCGTATGCTATATTTTCCTTACTCTCCGTTTAACCTACTGTATTCCCTTATTTTAAGTGTTATTTGATTCTCGCATGTTATTTTTCCTTATTCTCTGTTTAATTTTCCGAACTTCCTATTCTATGTATTATTTGCCCTAAAATTGATTCTAATTGATTCTGGCACATTTTCCTTATTATGTGTTTAATTTTACCGTGTTTCCCTATTTTATGTGTTGGATTTTCCACTATATAAACCCCTCCCCTAAAACCCTTTAGACAGATTTTTGAATCTCTTAATCCCTGCTATTGTTTTCACTACTCCCCTTTCTCACTCACTCACTTACTGTCACAGCCGTACACTCTCTAAAATTATTTAATTCGGGTCCGGCTGAAAGCCAAAGCCATTAGAACAACCTCCTCCGGTGCAAGCGCCGCTCGGAGCCCATTCTCGAGGCTCTTGTGAACTCTGAAGCATCGGGGACCTAGGGTTTTTGCTATTACCCTCTTCACTCTTTTGATTCTGCTACTGGTTAGTGTTTAAACCCTTGCAATGTTCAATTTCTTTCTTTCTGCATATGTATTTGAACTTGCATGAGCATGATTCAATTATGATAATGTTCAACACTTTGATGTCATTCTGTGTTAATTACACGCATGGGATAGTCTACTGTTGTGTTATGCTAATATTATGATTGGCACTCTGTGACTTCTTGTCTTTTGAAATAGATTCTTTACCATTTAGAACCTTAGCATGTTTAGTTCTGAATTTCAATAAAAGTCCATTTTTGATATAATCCTGACTACTGTGATTATATGCTGTTAAGTTACAAAATTTTTGCATATTGTGTTTGGATACTACCACAACTCCATGGGAACCCCCCCCCCCCCCTTGAATGAACCTTTCAGTGCTAAACCTTGTGTACTTGACTTTCCCTTTGTGTATTAGCCTTAACTCTATGGAATGCAACCCTAAATTCTGCTTTAAACATGTTTCATGCTATCCTGATTTTCTAAAAGACAAGCACTATGTTTTTCAATTAACTATGATTTTTCTCCTATACTAATATGTTTTCCAGTAAGCTTTGGTTCATTTGCTACCCTATCCTTTCTGTGATCATCACAATGTATGTGTACCTCCATCATGTCTAAGTACTGATTAATATGACACTAGGTTAGACCTAACTTAATTTAGAACTTTAGGTTTCAACTAGTTCAACTTCATCCCTCTATGCATGATAACCTATGTATGCCTGCAAATCTGTCCCCCTCTCCTAATTCCTATGAGGTTGTCGATGTGGTACTTTGCTATGTGAACCATGCTGAACCTACTAGCCTGCTGTGTTGCATGCTCAATTTGGTGATTTTTGTCCACTTTTCTTACTTGTTACTCTGATATTCTAAATCCTATTCTTAGTCGGCTGAGTTGGCCTCCCTAGTGTGAGCACTGCTCGGGGTTTAATTGAGGCCCTTGTGAACTCTGACACACTAGGGTTTGGTCCTAGTCATTCCCTCGACCTCCAAAACGGTCCCTAATGCTTTACTTGTACTGTGTATCTGTATTAGTTGTTTCCAAGTGGTGCAACACTTGGTACTGTGGCTCATTGAAAGGGGTCTGGACTCCCCTATGGACCTGCGATCGTGTGATTCTTTATTGAAGTCATAAGTATGTTATGTTAGAAGTAATGAAGGCCCAGTAAGGCTGGGTATCTAGTTATTTTATTTGGGCCTGCTATGGGTCTGTCCGCTGTTATGTAATATCGTTACTTTACTCATTAATTGGGCATGTAATAATCTTTGTATAAACGGTTGGAGTTGTTAGTAAAAATGGAATGGGTTAGATTTTAATATTAATATACGATGGGTAGATAACATGACTATAGGATTGAATGATGCACTTGCTTTATATCGTTCATTCTCTGTGCACACTGTAGAAATCAAGCTCTTAGGAAAAGCACACACTTGCACTACTTGTCTATTAGCAAATCATAAGCTCAAATGCTCCCATATCTTTGTTGCCATATGTTGTTAGAAAACCTGTATCACGACCCAAAATCCTAACTTAGGTCGTGATGGCGCCCAACAGCGGGGTCAAGCAAGCGAACACTCAATTTACTAAGGTTTCTTTCTAATTTGATTAAACATTTCAATATATACTCAGTTTCTAAAGCTTAAAACATAAATTGACAAGGATAATTAGCCAGTTTTAATCAAAAGCGGTCATGAGGAGGCGTGTGCCAATATATATACAGACCCGTGATCCATAATAACTACCACGTGTATGCCAGGAACTAGTGTCACAAGTCCTACAGGCATACTAACAGAATATACAAAAGATATAATATACAGTCCCACTGTCTGAAAGAAATAGACGGGAAATAAGCAAAAGAAACTCCATGGTGCTGCCGGAGATCACTAGGAGAAAACAGCTCACCGTGAAGTCAGGTTCGTCTATAATCAGAATCAAGCCCCGGTCTGACAACCAGATGCACCAGCCTTAGAACCTGTACAATTAAGTACAGAAGTATAGCATGAGTACATAAATGTATATGTAACTGGTGAGTATCCCGCCTAACCTCGAAGAAATAGTGACGAGAGGTCGATTTGACACTCACTAAGGTCCAACAATATAATTTAACAAAATATGATGAAAACGGTAGGCATGTAAAGGTAGTGAAGCAGCAAATATATAAGGCACTGGATTCAAAGTAAACACTGGAAGTAAATAAATAGTTACTACTTCATCTTCCCCCAAATATCTGTCAAATCAATATCCATGAAATCAATAATAATAAATCATGCGCATACGGGATAAGGACAACCGGCCTGAGCCATAGGGTATTTGTGCACTGCCGAGGATCGAACGGCCCGTACCATAAGTGCACTTTGGCATAAAGTACTCACGTCTATGCACTACCGAGGATCGAACGGCCCGAACCATAAGTGCATCTTTGTCATAAAGTAATCATACCTATGCACTGCCAAGGATTGAACGGCCCGTACCATAAGTGCATCTTTCAATCCGCCGTGGCGTACGGCCCGCTCCCATGAGAGTAGGGGAAATCACACCTCGCTCGCAGAATGTAAATTACGAAGCCGTCATATGCTCACACAGTATTCCTTTTTAAATTACTTTTCAATGAATAATTCTTTAAAATTTCTCAAATTCCATGATCTCAGGGAAATAAGCTGCGTGTAACATTTAATTCATTAAGCATATAGTTCATTTCAAGGAAAACACAAGGCATGATGTGGGCCTAGCTACCCGGACATAATAATAATAGCCGCTACGTACGGACTCTTGTCACTTTGTACGTACGTATCCCCCACACATATCACACATAGAATTAGAACACCTACGGGGACAATTCCCTCTTACGAGGTTAGAAAGGAGACTCACCTCGCGTCGCACCTACTCCCCGGGTCAAGAATGCGCCCGAAACTCCGAACTCGTCACCCAGAGGACTTGAAGCTAACCAAACGTTATGTAAATATATCAAATTATACTCAAAGCATGGAATTCTCCTATTATTTAATCAAATTCATCATTCTTGAAGAAATCCCAAAATCCAACCCCGGGCCCGCATGCTCGGATTTCAAAAATTCTCGAAAGGAACACTCACCCATAACCTAACGATCATTAATATATGATTTTTGTATGATTTCATAGCCAATTCACGGGTAATTCTCTAAATTATCGAAATCCCTAGGTTACTAGGGAGTTAAATTCAACTAGGAATTCATGGATTAACTAACTTTAGGCTAGAATTTACTTACCTCTCAGTGGCTGGGTCGTGGGGATCCTTTCCAACCTCTAAAAATCGTCTATGGTAGAAGAAAATGGAGTGAAAATGAAATAATCCCACACTTAAAAACCTTACTGCCTACAGGGGTTTCTGCACCTGCGACTCGACGACCGCACCTGCGGTCTCGCATCTGCGAGCAAGAGCTTGCACCTACGAAAAATGGGACAAGGGCCTAGGCTCACACATGTGGGCTGGAGCCCGCACCTGCGGGAAGGATCCCACATTTACGAGAACTGGGCAACCCATCTTGGGGTCGCACCTGCGAGGCCTGAACCGCAGGAGCGGTCTCGCACCTGCAATTGGACAACCGCACCTACGGTCACACCAGATCAGGTGCACCAGCAACTGCTTCAGCTGGTTTTTAGCTTCGTTTGGTGCCCGAGAGGCACCTGGGCCCACCCAAACCCCTGTCCAAACATACCAACAAGTCCCAAATCATAATACGGACTCGCTCGAGCCTTCGGAACACCCGCACAACACTATAACTCAAAATCACACCTCAAAACCCCTAGAACTAAACTTGGGAACTTTAAGTTTTCTTGAATTTGCTAACAATGCGCCGAACCAACCTATACTACTCGGAATGGAACCAAATTTTGCAAGAAAGTCATAAATGACACAACGGAACTATTCCCGGTCTCGGAATTCCGTTCGGACTTTGATAACACAAAAACACATCCCAAACCACAATATGAACTTAAGGAACTCTTATTTCAATATTGGGTGCCGAAATTCTCCCGGGTCATCCGAAACCCATTCCAAACTTACGCCCAAGTCTGAAATCATCATAAGAAGCTACCGGAACTGTCGAAAGTCAATTCCGAGTTCGTTTACTCAAAATGTTGACTGAAGTCAAACTTTAGCCTTAAAGGCCAACCTGAAGGAACCAAGTGTTCCAATATTGCTCTAAACACTTCCGAAACCCGGACCACCCGCCCCCGCAAGTCATAAATCATAATAAGACACTATGGGAAGTTTCATTTAGGGAAACGGGGTCCGATATCGCAAAACGACCGGTCGGGTCATTACAACATGCCCGTAGGAAATAAATATCATTGAACTTTTCTTTAATTTGAATTGTTGTAGAATATCCACTAGAGATCATGCCTATAGGACTCTAATCATTTCACTTATTACTACATCGCATTGGTCAGCAAGAAAACCCGCCTATAAGGTTTAACAATAAAATCAGGTTCCCAAGTGCTAATCGTTAGAAATCCTATCTCTAGGAAACCACTGTTCGCCTTAATAACTGTTAATGACGCTCCTTTTTAATACTGGTCATTGCTCACTTAGGCGCCAGATCTACAAGACTAATAACTGGGAATCTGCCATCTCAATAACCAGTGTGCAACAACCTATACAATCATGTCTATGAATAATGCTGGTTCATAAAAAACTGCATGCATACCTTGATGCCTTACCACATAGAAATCATATCTATAGCAATTAAAGGTTTTTAATCCTGAACTTGCCTAACATGAAAACCTACTTAGCATGAATTTGTTGTCTAAGTGTGGAGGCTAATTTGAGCCATTAATTGCCAATATGTGAAGTCCAACGTGTTTTTGTATGTCGCTTAGTTTTAACATTCTGAGCAGCCTAAGTAAAGTCTAGAACCACCCAAAATAGGGGTCCAATGCCTCCCGGACCATAGGAATGGGACGGGTAGTGCTTGCATAAGGTACGACTTATAATTGAACTAGTGCGCTTTAGGTAACAACTTAAAGATAGTAATCGGGTAGCAGGAGATGATAGTTTGTGCTCGCTGAATAATATGAGTAACACCCCATCTCGAGGGAGTTACGAAGTATTATTTATGTTGAACGGGGTGATCCTTTAGGCTAAAAAACTTAGGACCCCCCATCTTATTTCCCTTTTTATTTTGAACCAAGTGTTTGTACTCATTTATTCAAAGTCCTTTATAATAAAATTCTCAAACTTCTTGCTTGCTATATCTTTGTTTATCCGACTAATTCATATAATTCAAGTTTGGTCGGGACCCACAGTTGTGGACCTTGTAGAGTTCCTAACACATTCCCTTTGAGGTAAGTTTGAGCCCTTACCCGATCTTTGGTGATGCAAACTAGCTCAACCTGAGTCATTTGTAAATAGGTGCCCTAACGCACCTTAAAACCATTAGGTGGCGACTCTCCTCTTTTAATACCTCCTTAAAAGAGTTGTCACATGTCCAAACCCGATTTCGCAAGAAAAAGGCCGCGACAACCTCATGAAGTCAAATATATTATTTTTACTAAATTTCATAACCCCTCTCTAAGAGCTTCAAGACTAACCCAACAATGGAAGAAAATGATCCAAAATAACCTAAGCCCCATTTTTAAAAGATGATTCTGTCCAGGGGTCCTTATACGCGATGGAGACCAAGATCTCGCGATCACGATGGCTAAACTTGAGGAGCCCAAACCCAAGCTTCTACGCGAACACGATGTGCCCAACACAAACGCGAAGGCCAAAAAGGTCCAGGACTCCGCGAACGCGGCCCTACTTACGCGAACGCGAAGAGAAAAAACCCTCAGTCCATAAATCATTCATCACAAACGCGAGGGTCTGTTCGTGTTTGGGAAGAAGGAAACCAGAAGTAAAAATCTAGTGTGTTTCACCTCTATGTGCGTGCACATCCCGAGTGCATAGCCGGGACGCTTTTATGTGGAAATGTGTTGAACTGTTGAATTTATGATAATTAATGGAATAAAGTTGACTTTGGTCAACATTTTTGGTAAACGGACCCGGACCCGTGATTTGACGGTCCCGGAGGGTCCGTAGGATAATATGGGACCTGGGCGTATGCCCGGAATCGAATTCCGAGGTCCCAAGGTGGGATTTCGGGGCGTGACATCCAACTAATCCAACAAGTCTATAAACATAATACGGACTTGCTCGCACTCTCAAAATGCATTAAAAAACAACAAAACCAAGACTCACACCCCAAAACCAAATTGAATCAAAATATGAACTTCATGTTTTCAAATCGCTCTGAACACGCCGAATCATACTTAGACCACTGGGAATGATGCCACATTTTGTGTGCAAGTCTTAAATGACGTTACGGAACTATTATCGGTCTCGAAATTCCACTCAAACCGTGATATCACCAAAACATACTCCAAACCAAATTTAAAGAACTTCAAAAACTTTCAAGGAACCAACTTTAATATTAAGTGTGGAAACACTCCCGGGTCATCCAAAACCCGATCCGAGTATACGCCCAAGTCCGAAATCATTATACGAACCTACTGGAATCGTCAAATCCTGATTTCAATGTCTTTTGCTCAAAATATTGACCGAAGTCAAACTTGGCTTTTTTAGCCAACCTTAAGGAACCAAGTGTTCTGATTTCACCTCGAACCCTTCCAAATCCTGAACTAACCATCCTCGCAAGTCATAAAATAGTAAAAGCACGTACTTGGAAGCCTTATTTAGGGGTATGGGGTCCTAGAAAGTAAAACAACTAATCGGGTCATTAGACTCGACATGCTTAGTCACGCAGTACTGTATATGGCCAATCCAGCCCAGGGAAGATCCAGCTCTAATATATACATAGCAACTACCAGTCAGTCAATCAGTACTGTATAAGGCCAATCTAGCCCGGGAAAGATCTACCCCCAAATATAAATGCTTCGGGCAAGATCCATGCCCTGGAAAGATCCATCCCTCAATATAAATCAACCGCGCTCACTGGGTGTGTGTGCAGACTCCGCAAGGGCTCCTTCAGGCCAAGCACTATATCAAGACAATCATGGTATAAATAAATGATACTTGTTGTGGCGTGCAGCCCGATCTCATAAATATATATAGACATAAGACTCATTGCGGCGTGCAACCCGACCCACATTATACAGCCATAAGGCTCGTTGCGGCATACAACCCAATCCACATATATACATATATCACTCACACCTCAGGCCCTCGGCCTCACTTAGTCATCAATCTATCCAGTCTCTCGAACTCACAATGCCATGAAACTAGCCTAAAATGATTATATGATGTATCAATGAATAGCAATAGAGACTGAGATGTAATATGAAATGAATGAACATGATTGAGTATGAAATTGCAATATTAACAAATAATTCAACAGAAATATGACCTCGGTGTGTCTCAATAGAATAAGAATGTAGCCTAAACATGGTTTTAACATGGATCCCATCTAAATAGCTCTAGTACGTAGAGATTTCATGGTTATAAATAAGACCAGGTAACTACACAGTACCACAGTAATAACGGAGTCACAATTCACACGGTGCATGCCCACACTCCCATCACCTAGCATGTGTGTCACCTCATTACCAAACACATAATACGTAATTTGGGGTTTCATACGCTCACCACCAAGTTTAGAAGTATTACTTATCTTGAACAAGCAAAATCCAATACCCAACAAGCCAAACGATGGCTAAAAAAATGTCATCATGCGCGTACCGACCTCCGAACGGCTCGAAACTAGCCAAAAGTAACTCAAATACATCAAAAAATTCCAAAAAAAAAAACCTACTCGATAAAGGTCGAATTTATAATAAAAATTCCAAAATCGACCAAAAAGTCAAACTTGGGCCCGCGCCTCGAAACATGACGAAACTCACAAAGTGTGACAACCCATTCAATTACAAGTCCGACCATACTAGTTTCACTCAAAAACGACTCCGAATCGATGTTCAAAACTCAAAAATTCACTTTATGAAATTTTAGACAAAATCCCCCAAATTCACTTTAAAATCATCAATCAAATGCGAAAAACGAAGATGGATTGATGAAATATAACCAAAATCGAGTATAGAACACTTACCTCAATCCATATGGTGAAAATCGCCTCCAAAATTGTTCAAATCCAAGCTCCCCAACTCAAAAATATGACCAAATGAACAAACCTTTGATATTAAGTATTTTTTTTTCAATTGTTCTACCTCGTTTTATATGCAAACGATCCCGAAACTCGCTTTTCATGCCTCGAATCGTTTCCTTGTGAAATTTCAATCAAGGTAGGTTTTTGAATCACTCCATTTAACCTTATAATGAAAGAGATATGTTGATTTCAGTATTTGAAAATAGTGCAGATTTTTAAATACGAAGTCAGTGGCAATTTCATAATTAATCGGAAAAATCTGGCAACTCAACGTTTAGTAAAATAATCATAAAATCCTCATACGATGTCCAAATTCGACGATTATTTTTGCTATGACTCTGTAATTACGATACGGATCTAATGCCTCAATCAAAATAGAAATCGCAGCTCATTTGTTCAATTTTGAACCATTTATGCTTGAAAAAAAAGACGTCGAAATATAAGAAAAACGAGCGCAACACAACCTAACCTATCTGAAACTCACCTAAGCCCATCGGGACCCCGTACGAACATACCAAATAGTCCCATAACATAACACGGACTTACCCGAGGCCTCAAATCACGCATAACAATATCGAAACGACAAAACGCACGTCAAATCAAACTTAATGGACTGTCAAACTTTCGACTTCCAAAAAATCGCGCTGAAGCATATCAAATCAACTAGGAATGAACTCAAATTTTACAAATAAGTCCTAATTAGCTACTTGTGCCCCCAAACTATCGAGCGAAGTGCAAATGCTCAAAACGACCAGTCGGGTCGTTATAAGTCGACGCCTAGTCTCCTATTTAGAAGATTAAGTTGGAAAAGTCAATCGGATGTTGACTTATGAATAAACGATCTCGTATTTGGATTTTTATGGTTCGGTTAGTTCGGTTAGGTGATTTTGGACTTAGGAGCACGTTCGTAATGTATTTGGAGGTTCGTGGTAGAATTAGGCTTGAATTGGCAAAATTAGAAATTTGGCGATTTTTGGTCGGCACTGGAAAATTTGATATCGGGGTCGGAATGGAATTCTGGAAGTTGGAGTAGGTTCATAGTGTCATTTGTGACGTGTGTAATATTTGAGGTCATTCGGACGTGGTTTGGTAGGTTTCGATGTCGTTTGCGAAATTTGGAAGTTTAGAAGTTCTTAGGCTTGAACATGAGGTTAATTTGGTGTTTTGATGTTTTTTTTAGTGTTATGAAGGCTCGACTAAGTTCATATATTGATATGTGACTTGTTGGTATTATTGGTTGAGGTCCCGAGGGCCTCGGGTGTGTTTCGGGTGGTTAACCGATTGATATTTTGGTGTTGAGAGTTGCTATTTTTGCTGGTTTCTGAACTTCTGGTGTGTTTCCGCACCTGCAGAAGGGGAGCCGCAGTTGCGAGGTCGTAGGCGCAGAGAGGTCGAGCGCAGATGCGTAAAATGGGAGGCTTAAGATGGAGCGCAGGTGCGAAAGGTTTGGCCGCACCTGGGAGCCCGCAGGTGCGAGACCTGGGCGCAAATGCGGAGGCTGAGAGTTTAAGTGATTCTCGCAGGTGCGAGGATTTTGAACACAGGTGCGATCACGCAAGCGCGGAAAATAGGTCGTAGGTGCGAAAAGCTTAGGCAGAAAGTATAAATTGCACACTTCGCGAATTTTGGTCCATTCTTCACCATTTTCAATTGGTTTTGAAGCTTTTGGGAGTGATTTGAAGAGAGATTCAAGGGGGTTTTCATTGAGGTAAGTTGCTTGAACTCTAACACTCGTATATATGATGATTTCACATTGTTTAATCATGGAAATAGTGGAGATTAGGGGTGAAAATGAGGGGTTAGGGCTTGGGATTTGGAGAGTTTGATTTGGGGATTTGAGGGGCCAAACAGTGTCGGATTTTGGTGAATTTCGTATGTATGGATTCGAGAGTGAATGGGCTTTCTAGATTTGTAATTTTTGTCGGGTTTTGAGATGTGGGCCCGGGGGCCGGGTTTGAGCTGATTTCGGATTTTTGGTCTAATTTGATAGTTTTTCTTGTGGAATTCATTCCATTAGCATATATTGATGGTATTGTACTGATTGTGAATAAATTCGGAGCATTTGGAGGTCGGGTCAAAGGGCAAGAGCATCGCGGGGTAGAGATTTGACCGGTTTGAGGTAAGTAACGATTGTAAATCTAGTCCTGAGGGTATGAAACCCTAGACTTTGTGTCATATGACTATTTTGAGGTGACGCACATGCTAGGTGACGGGCATGTGGGCGTGCACCATTGGGAATTGTGACTTGGTCCGTCCCGTGTCAACTGTAAAGTTGAATATTTTGTTGAAACTATACTATACATATGTGTTTTAGAAAGAATTTCTGTAAATTGGGTTGAATGTCATGTTTAGGCCTTGTGCCAGTGTTGTTTTGACCCTTAGAGGTCTTTTCTTGATATCCTCTCATTGTTTTTGATTGAAAAACTATACTTAGTCATGTTATACCTATTTACTACATAGCTCAGTCTCTTTTATTCTATTTTTGATACATTATGAAAATGTTGTTTGGCTGAGTACTTATTTTTTGAGAGCCCGAAGGTCCGGAGAGGTTTATGACTGAGTGAGGATGAGGGCCTGATTTGTGAGGATATTTTTGGGATGGGGTTACACGCCGTAGCATGTTTGATATAGGTTGAGGGCCTCATTGATTTATGACATGATTTGGCTTGATATAGCGCTTGGCCTGAAGGAGCCCCTCCAGAGTCTGTACACCACCCGATGGGTGCAAGTACCTACTGAGTGCGAGTGCGAGTGCCGAGAGCTGAGTGACTGGAGGCATGAGTGATGGTGAGGTTTTCCTGAAGGCTATATACGAGTGACTGTGAGGTTTGCCCGAGGGGCTGTATATGAGTGATTTTTTGCTCGAGGGGTTGTTTATGATTTCATCATTTTTGCTCACCTTTGCATTGAGCCTCTGTTTGAAACTGTTGAACAATATCTTTAAATGATTTTTACTGGAACTGGGTTTAAACGAGATGATTTGATTCAAACACTGATTTTAAAAGCATGTTGTGTTTTACTAAGATTTCATGATGTGGACTTTATATGCTTTACTGCTCGTCACTACTGCTCAGTCTTTATTTACTGTTGTTACTTACTGAGTTGGCGTACTCACGTTACTCCCTGCATCTTGTGTGCAGATCCAGGTGGTTCTGGACGTTGTAGCGAGTGTGGATTCTTCTGTCGTAGATCCACCTGAGTTGGCAAGGTAGTGCCTAGAGATCGCAGCGCTGCTCTGAATATATTTAGTGTTATTAGTATCCAATGGTAAATCTCGTTTGGATATATAAGACCCCACCACAAACGTACACTAATCAAGGTCAATTTATGCATGGTACATTGAGAAGATTAAATGACTCAAACAAATAGGCCACTTTAGTGGATCCTATTTATTATCCATAACTCTCAATTCATGCATTAACATAATCATACATGTATAAAACCATTAAGAATTTTCAATTATTTCAAATAAATAAAATCACCTTAGTGATAACATTTATTAATCAATAAATTCTTAACACACATTTGATATTATCTCACATTTATAAAGTTTTAAGAATATTCAATGACTCCTAATAAATAAATTACTTCGGTAATACCTATTTATTAATCATAAATTCTTAATTATACATTTTTTATATACATGTGAGAGGAAAAGAAAGACAAAACAACCTCATGTCATTAGCTATATCTGTACGCTAATATCGCAGTTATAAATAAATAGTGGCCATGTAACTAGCCACATCCTAGCTACAGCCATGAAGCCAAAAGGTCATCTATTTTCACATAGGATATTTGCTCGCTTATGGGCCATAGGTCATAAACCTGACAAGGGAGAAAATCACGTGCGCCACATCTTAATTTTCTGACCTAATCTCAGAAAAGAGAACCCTTTTTCAAGACAAATTTTGTCCTCAGCCGTCAAAGCCTCTTAAGACTTTACAGGCTTTTTTGGTTATTTACCCATCAACAATCGAAAACACATGAAACTTTAAAATTGTTTCTGCAAGACAACCACCAACAATCGTCCAAAAGTTTTAAATTTAATTTCCTTTTAAACCCGGTCGCGAAACTACAGAAATTTACCAAAGAATATGTTTGGAATTCTGCTCGTTGGTGGCAACGACGAAAATCACAAATAACCACTATTTGACGTTTCCTTAGAAAAAACTGATTTATACTCATCATCGATGTAAGACTATAAATCACAACGTATATAATCACACGGATATACACCATTAAGTTTATCTATTTAGATGCAAGCAGACTCCGATACCAATTGATAGAAAATAGGTGTGAATAGTGGAAGAAAATAGCCACCAGAATCACTTGCATGGAATATAGAAAACACATAACCACATATTTTAATCGAACATAAAATCGACTACCTCTTGAAGAGTGACCGAGATTGCAAAAAGATCTTCAAGCATGAGCAAAAACCATCCACGAGATCATCCTCCAGTTCCATGGTCTTCTGCTCTGTGACCCAAATAATACCCGGAATTAGTGAAACTCGTGTGGGCGAGTTTCTCCTAGGAAAACCGTGTAGTAAAAAACATAGCCTCCTCATGGAATAAGACCCCTTTTTATAGCCATAGGTTTTAGGGTTTAAAACATTTTTCTAAACCTGTTGGGTTTTCTTTGTCACGACCCAAATCGATGGGCCGCGAAGGACACCGGTACCTTACTCAACCGGGTACCAATGTAACGTATCTTTTCGTATCATACTGTCATAGGTAAATGAGACGGAAAGGTTGCCACGAGAGAACTAGATAAAACATGAGGGAATACTCGACATAGGACGACCCAACATGTAATACAAACTTATATATATGACATACAGGCCTATAAGACCAAAATGATCACTCGTACACTGAACATAGGCCGACAAGATCTTTCATATACATGACATATGTCTACAAGCCTCTAAGAGAAGATAAATACCATAAAAGTCGGGACAAAGCCCCACAACACCAATCAATACATGTCCAAATCATACTGACAAAATAAGCAACTCCAGAGTAAATGGAGCACACCATCATCTTCCGCTGAGTTGATAGCCTACTCGGAGGACTCTCAACCTGTCTATCGGGACCTGCGGGCATGAAACGCAGCGTCCTCGGGAAAAAGGGACGTCATTACAAATAAAGTACTGAGAATGTAAGGCAGGAAAATCAGTAACTAAAAGACATAAGAGAAACATGAAGTAAAAGACTCAACATGTAATTCTGAATAGCTCTATGAATCATTTAATATTTACAATGTCATGTATATGCGTATAAATGTCATACCATGCATAGGTATATACGTTCATAACATCATCAAGCCTCTGAGGGCATCCCATCATATCCTCTCGGCCACTGTGGGCAAAATCATTAACGTATACTAGCTAATCAGGTGGTGGTGCGTATATACCGCCATAACCTTTTCCCATATCCCATATACATATAATATACGCGTATATAACGTCATCTGATCATTGGTCAATGTACATGTATACATGAATGAATGCATAAGAAGTACATTAATAATATTTCTCAGAATGTCATAAGATCAATATGCCTTTGATTAATATCATGAATAAACTTTATCAACTTATATATTTTCTGAGACCCATGACTAGATGATAGAATAATAGGACACATGGGGAATCAAAAACTTAGGCACTTCTAGTACTTCTATGAAGAGAGTCATTTATGAAAGTTGTGCATTTCCTCGTTTCATTTGTATCGTATGGATCATGCCAAAAAGAAAGAAGGGATAACCTTAATATACCTGAGCCGATTCTCTTAACAATCCCTCTAACCCACATTTTTTTATAAAAACACGTAACAGTGTTGAAGTTGGGAAAAATTTATATGATATTCTTGAGAAAGATTGTACCATGCTCTCTTAGACGATGAGGCCATAACACTTACCGTCATTTGTTGCAAACTAGTGAAGGGCTCCCTTGTAAAACATCTCGGAACAAAGATATCAACACATATTTGGCAATTGTTGATCAGCGTGATCTAGGTCTCTCCAAGAATCAGTAATCATATCATAAACCTCAACTCTCCATTCTCTAAACTTTTAATATCATGATAATAAAGGTTCATATGCAGGTCTTGTTGACACTTCCCATTTTGTTACTAGAAAGCTTATCATCTTACCTAAATATATTTATCAAAGTGGGTGTGGCCCCACTTAGGTGACTACTTAGCCACAAAATTCCCCTAAATATGCCACCTAATTACCTAAAATCAAGAGTCACCATTAGATTTTGAGTCTTTTTTCATTTGCTGTCACATGGAGGGTGATGTCCCCACCTAATAATTATCCAGAATTTCCTATATATTGTTAATCTCTCGTTAACCCAATAATTAATTAATTATTCACATAATTAAGAATTATCTCAAATTACTTAAAATACTAATAATTTTTAACACATTTTATATACCTTACTATCATGGTCATGTGGTATCTTGTCTGGCACTAGTTCATAAATACGGGGTATTATAGCTTGAACCGTATTATATCTCAACATGTCAAACTTCGACGAAACTCATTTTCTTCCATTCGCTTACCCTCTCACCTTCACGAATTTACTTATCACTTGTTACAAATATCATAATACTTATAACCTCAAAATAACCTTGTCCTTGAACTAATGTTAATTATCTTACGACGAAACTTTAACGTAAGAAAACGCGAAATATAACATCGACGAAATACTGCAGGGTGTAACATTCCTTTTCCACCAAGAAATAGAATTTCATTTAATTCCTAATTATTCGGGCACAACAGGGACCGCGGTATATAATTAACGAGTCTTCCTATTATGGACTTAATTCAAAATATCGGAATTAATACTACCATAATAAATTATCGGTTATTTCACTAAAAATTCGTAATTGCACTCCTCGGTTCAATTTTTAAATTCTTTCATTAAACCTTATTTAACTCCACATGTTAAGATTCAGATACTAATCAAATAAATTAAATTACTGACAATTTAATTCATTGATTATTTCGTTTAGACTTTCTCTTAACTTATTTCATGAGACGGATACAAAATCCACCTGCAGGGTTTGCACATGAAAACTTATAAGCATAAAAGGTATATCATTAATCTCTAGACCTATACATGGATTCCATCAACTTACTATTAATTTGCCAATGCATATCACTATTGTCCAATTTACCAGGCATATTGATCCACGAAAGGATCACGCCTTTTAATAAATTAAAATAATAAAGATATACACAACTAATAATAATTATATCAAGACTAAGAGTATAAGTACATTTAATGACTAGAAAATTTATTATATTAAGTCAGTATAAAATACTTATCTCTATGTGGTCCGTTTAATACATACAAAATGTACTAGCACAAGAAGTTGGAATTAAACCATTCTCATAATCAATATAAATTATATTTAATCGTGCTCTACAATCATTCCTGATGGTTTGTCAAATTCCATCATTAGATTGTGAACATGGTCTTTATGCTTATAAGAACCGATAATTTAATCTTCCGTGTATAAGCTAAACTCTATACACTAAATCATCTACAATATAAGTAAAGGACACAAACGAATATATGATCTAATTAAAACTTTATTAAAATGTAATAAGCAATTATTCCATAAAATACTATATCCAAATCAAAATCCATAATTAATAGTGTATATCCCAACAGATATTGCCTGCAGGTGAAAGACAATGCATACTTCTGGTCTTGAGTTTGAGCAGTCAATTTTTTCCTTCCCTTTAATATTTTATTTTTAGTGCTCTAAATTTTGTGAATGGAGAAATGTCATTCCAAAAATAAAATGTAATAATAATGTAACATATTTGACGATTTTTTTTTTATTAGGGAAGAAAAAAATATGAGATTTTTCTTGGTGAAGACAAGATTATGAAATTGACGCCAACTCTCCATTTCAATTATATGAACTAGTTATCGAGCTCTTTTTTCTCTCCACAGGAACTAGTTTCCCGTTTTAGTAAGAAACACATTCATTGCTCTTATATATATATATATATATGGCCGGTCTTTTCGAGAGTTATATCCTCGTTCCCTCATTTTCTGCTTCTTTTGTATTCTACAGATGTTTTATGTCTTACCGGGTTGGTTGGTTCGGGTCCGGAGTGACTTCAGAGTGAATTCAGACACTTAGTCTCTTAATTGAAAGTTTAAGTTGGAAAAGTTGACCGGATGTCGACTTATGCGTAAACGACCTCATATTTGAATTTTGATGGTTCTGTGAGCTCATTTAGGTGATTTTAGACTTAGGAGCACATCCGGATTGTGATTTGGAGGTATGTAGTAGAATTAGGCTTGAATTGGCAAAAGTTGAAATTTTAGAAAGTTTGATCGGGAGTGGACTTTTTGATATTGGGGTCGGATTGGATTGTCGGAAGTTGGAGTAGGTTTGTGGTGTCATTTATGACTTGTGTGCAAAATTTGAGGTCAACCGGACGTGATTTGGTAGGTTTCGGCGTCCTTTGTAGAATTTGGAAGTTTCAAAATTCATTAGGCTTGAATCTGTGTGTAATTCATGTTTTAAATGTTGTTTGAGGTAATTTGAAGCTTTGACTAAGTTCGTATGATATTTTGGGACTTGTTGGTGTGTTTGGTTGAGGTCTCGGGGGCCTCGGCTGAGTTTCGGATGGCTAACGGATCATTTTTTGAACTTTGGTTGATGGTTGATATCTGCTGGTGTGTTTTTCTGGTTTCCCCTCTTACGCGTTCGTGAGAGGAGCCTTGTGTTTGCAAAGGGTTTTTGTTAGCTAGGGAGATTTTTATTCTTCGTGTTCGCGAAGAAGGGGACACGAACGCGAAGGTATGGTCTGTGTGTGCATCGCGAACGCGGGGTAGGTATCGCGTTCGCGAAGAGATATTGAGGCAGCTGGGACTCTAGGTCCTTGGCCTACGCGTTCGCGACGCAAGGGTCATTTTCGCAATGAGTAGAGTTAGTAAAGCTTTGAATCCGCAAAGCGTTGGTCGCGCTCGCGAAGAGATAAGTTGAGAGGTAGTCAGAATTGGTCTATGCGAACGTGAGTGAATGGCCGCGTTCGCGAAGAAGGAAAATTTGGGGAGCAGTGTTAAATTTCAAAAATGAGGGTTTGAACTCATTTTTCATATTTTGAGCCAGACACCACGGTTGGGTGATTCTTGAAGGGATTTTCGTGGAGTTGATTGGGGTAAGATTCTTACTTGGTTTTGGTGAAATTCCATGATTATGTCTTTAATTCCATCATCTAATTTGTGGTTCGGGTGGAAAATTGGGGAAAATGAGGAAGATTTCTTGAGCTAGATTTTTGAGGTTTTGAACGGGATTTTTTTATCGGATTTGAGTAAAATTGTTATGGTTAGACTCGTGAGCGAATGGGTTCGGGCTGATTTCAGATTTTTGGCTATAATTTAGTACTTTTCTTGTGGAATTAATCCCTTTAGCGTATATTGATTGTATTGTACTACTTGTGGTTAGATTCGGGACGTTTGAGGATCGATTTGAGAGGCAAAGACATTTTGGAGTAGAATTTTTCTCGGATTGAGGTAAGTAACACTTTCAAACTTGGTTCTGAGGGTTCGAAACTCTGAATTATGTGGTATATGATTGGTATTGAGGTGATGCACGTGCCAAGTGATGGGTGTACGGGCGTGCACCGTGAGAATTGTGACCTGGTTGGTTCCATGGCACTATGTAGTGATAATATCTTGTTGATATCCGCGTTTTCATCTTGTGATAAAGTAATTGAGTTGTCAATCATGCTAGATATCATGTGTTAGACTTTATGTCGGTACTGTTGGGACCCATAGTAGTCGTTTCTTGCCGTCACTTTACTGCTTATACATTCATTTCATATCATATCCCAGTCTCAATTGTTATTTATCGATTCATCATATTACTGTTTCGGGCTAGTTTCATGATATTTTGAGCCTGTGAGTGAGACTGGAGAGATTGATGACTGAGTGCGGTTGTGAGCCTGATTATGAGTGACAGTTATGGGATCGGGCTGCACGTCGCGGCGGTTATACTGATGTGATGATAGAGCTTAGGCTGTAGGAGCCCCTCTGAAGCCTGTAACACACCCACAGTGAGCGTGGTTGGTATTATTGAGGGATGGATCTTCCCTGGACATGGATCTTGTCAGAAGTACTTGATACCTGGAGATGGATCTTCTCCACAGGGCTGGATTGGCCTTTCCTCGGTACTGGTTGACCTATGGTCAGAGATGTATATATTCTGGGGTGGATCTTTCCTGGACCGTGTGGGCTATATACAGTACCGTGTGGTTGTGCATTTAAGAGCGTGAGCACTTGAGGCTGACAACATGGTGCAACATTAGAGCATGTGCATTGGCATGTAGAAATAGCAAAATTATATTCTTCACATTGTTCAGTTCTGGTTATTTTACTTTTTGAGCTGTCTATTTAATTTGAAAGCATGCCTACGTTTCTGCATTGTTATTTCCATTGTTAGTTGTACTGGTTGAGTTCGTCACTACATTTCAGTCCAAAGGTTGGACTTGTTACTAACTGAGTTGGATGTACTCATGTTACTCCCTGCACCTCGTATGTAGATCCCAGCGCTTCTGGTCACGGCGGCTGCTGATTGAGGCTTCAGAGTTCGGAGACTATCGAGGTAGCTGCACGGCGTTCGCAGGCCTTGACTCTCCTTCTTTATCTCTATTTGTATTTCAGTTTTATTCTCTAAACACTAAGTGGACTGTATTCTAGTTTAGACGCTCATGTACTCAGTTAAACCCTGATTTTTGGATGGATTGTAACGTATTTTTTATTATTTCTGTTTCAAAAGGCTTTTCTTTAATATTAACTGCTTCTGCCTTTATTTTCAAAGTTTTTACTGTGAAGAGTTATTAAGTAGAGGCTGACCTAGTTCTACAATAGGTACTATCACGGCGATTGATTTTGGATCGTGACAATATATATATCGTAACTAGACTTTAACTTTTGAAATATTGGACGGACTAATACTTTAGCTAATAAAGCTGGTATCCAAATTATTATAATATCATTCATCTCGTAATTCCTTTTTATTTATTTGATAAGGTTCATCTAACGCTTAGCTATTCCATGTAATACATTATACATACATGTTATAAAGTTATCTTCGAACATGGAACAAGGAAAAGATCATACAGTATATTTACTAAAATTAGGGCAAGCTTTTCCTTATGTCTTCCAGTTATATTTGAGTGCCATTGATAATTGATATTAGATCAATTAACTTAGTACGATCTGGCTTTGTTCCTTCAGCATAGTTTCATTGTGAGTTGAAACTGCATGATGATAAAAAATCATCACAAAAACTAAATTATGTTTATGTAAAACGTAACACTAGTATTATTTATTACGTAGTGGGGATTACTGATCTTACACAATATGTAACTGGTGAAGCTCACATAGTGTGCATCACTTTTATTTATTCATGCTCACTTACTTTTACATAACTTATACAATATCACACGTAAGTATATGTACAACACAACGTCTAGTATGTTGTACCACAAACTCTTAATAATATGGTTATGATCTGAGCAGTGTTGATCGATTAGTTGAAATTACCAGCATCCAAGTGTTCGTTACTGTTGGCAGTTTCATTGGCGAACATGGTGGTGGCACAGCCTTTGCGACAGTTGCTCTGGCAGCCAGATCCACAGTAGTTACAAGTAGTGCCACACCAACCAAACTTGCTGCAACACAACTTGTTAGGACACTTACGCTTATTGTTTTGTTTACCACATTGTGCTGCATAAGTTGTGGTTAGCAACAAGGCCAACATCACAAATACAACTACAACTGAATATCTCATCCTTTTTTTTCTCTCTATGGAATATTGGGGAAATTGCTTATAGATGATAATGGAAAAGAAGCAGATGTACTCTTATATAGGGTAATGATCATGTCATCTAGTGAAAAATTTACTCGAGATTTTCTACCTAGCTAGATGATTTATCAACTTGACTTTAAGTGTAATGATAGACGTGAGTGGATGACTTAGACTTAATAGGTAAAATCTCGATCGTAGGTTAATTCCTTACTCGGCGGCTAAGTAAGAATTTAACCTTTATCGTATAAAAAGATTATATTTTGTTAATGTATTTGACTGGCACTAACAAGTACTCATTCCCTTTTAATTTTCAGGTTATCATGCTGAATGCCTACATTTACTTGTGGCTATATTTTAATAATATTTATTGTGTAAATATTTTAATTAATGGATAATTTCAAATCCACATTCTTGTTCAAGTCTTTCATGTTAATGTCATAGTAGGTCTATTTTTTCCATGTTGATGTCACAATAGATAAAGATGTAACATATTACTTACAGGTTAAAATAGTACTTGTTCACGCCCAACTACGCCTTGTAAAAAGGACTAAGCGGTCGCCGCAAATATAATCCGGTTCAAGATAGTCGAATCTGTGATGACCCAAAAGGTCATCCCGTATAATTTTAGTTAAATCTGTGTTGCGAGGCCATGAAAGCCTCCTTATATCTCAGCTCGATTTGCGTGCGTAGCCCGGGTGTATAGTCGGGAAGCCGTTACGTGAAAATTTGATAAAAATAATATTTTTGTGTTGAAATTTGAATAAAGTTGACCTTGGTCAATATTTTTGGTAAACAGACCCGTGATTTGACAGTCCCGGAGGGTCCGTAGGAAAATATGAGACTTGGTTGTATGCCCGGAATCAAATTCCGAGGTGCCAAGTCCGAGAAATGAATTTTTGAAGAAAATAAATTTCTGAAAAATATAAAGGTTTTTGAAAATGAGATTTGATGTGAAACATGTGAAACCATGCCCGTATTATGGTTTCGGAGCCCGGAATAGGTTCAATATGTTTTATATGTGTTATATGTGAAATTTGGTGAGAAACGGACTTGGTTTGACGTGATTCGGATCAAAAATGGAAAAATTAGAAGTTTTTGAAGTTTAAAGGAATTTCATTGATTTTGAGGCTTAATTCGATGTTATGATGTTATTTAGGTGTTTTTATTACTTGAATAAGTCCGTAGGATGTTTATGAGGTCGTGTGTGTATTTGGTTTTGAGACCCGAGGGCTCGGGTGAGTTTCGGGTAGGCATTGGAGTGCATAAAGCCTTAGAAAAATCTGGTGTAAATGAGTTTTCTGGTGTCTGATGTTTTACTCTATGCGATCGCAAAGGTCCTTCCGCGATCGCATAGCTTTGTGCTGAGGGAGATGTTATGTGACACTATGCGATCGCATAGTGTGCCCCGCGGTCGCATAGTGTAGGGGTAGTCTGGGGGGCTGGTCCGTTGTTTTGTGCGACCGCACGTCTTTTCCTGCGATCGCAAGGGTGGGGGTTAGGGATGTTGTGCGATCGCAATAGGTAGTCCGCGATCGCGTAGTTTAAGTAGACTGTCCTCTATGCGATCGCAGCTCTTTATCCGCGATCGCATAGGTCATTTTCACCCCAGTTATTTCAAGTGTCAAAAACAGAATGTTTCATTACGGGATTTTGCAAAATTTCATAAACCCTCTTCTTCCCAAAACTCCATAAACGACCTTTGAAGAGCTCCATCACCATAGCCTCTTAGGTAAGTAATTATAACCTCATTTTCTTCCATTTTCATCAACATTTATTAGATTCTAGGCCTAAAATCATGGAATTGAAGGTAGAAAATTTGTCTTTTGGGTAGAGTTAGGGCTTTTCGAATTTTTGGAAATTTGACCTCGTTTTGGGGTTGAATTTGACCTCACCAACGGGGGAAACCATAACATTAGACCTTNGACTTAATTGATACGTAAATTCCCTGTGGGATCGACTCTGGGCGTAATACCCCGGATTATATTTGCAGCGCCTGCTTAGTCTTCTACAAGACATAGTTGAGCGTGACCAAATTTTGACGTCGTTGCCGGGGAATTAACGGTATTATCAATTTAGTTGGAAGAAATACAAAATTCTGAAATATAGTCAATTGTCTTCAAATTTTCGTTTTTCCATTGAATGTTTAACGTTTGCTAACGTGTTGCAGGTGCATGCCTAGAAACTCATCGAGGACTGGTGATGTAATTGAAGCCTTACCAGACCCCGAGAAAGTTTTCAGGACAATAAACCGGACCAACCGGAAAAGCAAACATCAAGCATAAATTGAACAAATTGAAACCGACATGGAAGATGCACATAACCGGAACAATCATGGGGATGATGTGGTAGACCCAGTCGCTCAAATAGGGGCAGAGGCTCCTTTATATGACTGGGCACAACCGACAACTGAGAATTTAGCCACAGTAATACTGGTTCCTCAGATACAGGCCGAGTCTTTTCAGATAACAAACAATATGCTGCACGTATTGAAGAACAAAGGGCTATTCTCAAGGTCATACATCAAAGACCCCCAGCAGCATTTAAAGAACTTCCTGTCAATTTGCAAAACTCAAAGGCAGCCAA